>JAMKQA010018004.1:0-18542 GCA_024699735.1 Posidonia australis | reverse complement strand
TGAAGCGAGATCGAGGTGAATGAGACCACCGACGCTGCTTTCCCTCGCGATTGAGTCTGCCCACCGCCACATCGCTCACATCACTGATCTCTCCGCCGTGCCCGACCCCATCCTGCTCGAACTCTTCCTGGTACGGTCTTTTTTTTGTCGGAATGGTGGTGATGTTGGAAAGGTGTGATTTCTGAAAGGAAAGTTTTGGGCTTTATTTGTTTGGTTGTGTTTCATGGTCGGTTCAGATTGTTAGTCGTCCTGGTGTGGTTTGTTCATTAGATATGTTGTCATTGTTCGGATTGGTATTGGAGGATGGTGGAAAGGTGTGATTTTTATACGAAAGTTTTGTGTTTTCTTCGTTTGGTTGAGTTGTTTATCGTGTCTTGGAATTTTTTTGTGCATGGAAGCGTTGGAATTAGGGTTTTTGTTGTTTTGGCTTGTCTGATTGGTTTGAAGTAAAGCTGGTACAGAACTTTGGATTAGGAGTTTGCTTCTTACCAATAATTTCCATCTTTGTTGCTCATGCCTCCATTCTCCTTGTAAACTCCCTGTTGTGTCATTGCCCGTTGTTATTTTCCCAATGCGTTGCTTTTAGAATCCACGGATCTCTGATAGAAATTTGGCGTTGGAAGAGGTTGGAAAGGTTTTTCATTTGATGGGAAAGCTTTAGTTTGATGGAGGATGATATGTTGGTCTTGAATTAGATAGATGAGAGAGGAAGAAGAGAAACGGTTGTGATGGCAATACCCTCTTAGGGTTTCAGTGCTCATCTCATCAGTATTTATAGACTCCATACAATGGTGTTATACAGGTAATATATTAGAATATGGATGGCATGAGTTATTTCATGGTTTTGATCGGTTCTATTCTTCTACTCCCGGTCAAGCGAAGCGGAGAGGAGCTGAGCTTGAGAAGAGAACACAAGTCACAAGTGTTGAAATCGTTCCGATGGGAGGCTTTTTGTGAAAATATCAGTGATTTGAGAATCGGAAGAAACATGTGCTATGCATAGAGCTCCCTGTGCGGCTAACTCCCGGATAAAGTGAAAATCAATTTCTATGTGACACATCTGAGCTTGTATGACTGGGCTGGACGCCATTGTAAACAGCAAATCAATTATCATAGGGTAGCTCAGGATGATCTGGAAGTGTTATTCTGAGTAGCAAAACCAATGAAGCTCAATGGTTGAAATAGCAAGAGCACAATACTCAGCCTCTGCATTGAATCGTGAGAGTGCCGGTTGCTTTTTCGCCATCCAAAATAAGAGGTTGGGACTGTAAAACAGAGAGGAGCCTGTAAGGGAGTGGCGAGCATCGGGACTCCCCGTCCAATTGGAGTTGGAGAAAACACGAAGTGTGTTCTGTGAAGAGGCATGAAATGTAAGACTGAAGTGAAGAGTGCCTTTAATATATCAAAAGATTCTTTTGACGGCCTTGAGGTGAGATGTGCATGGTTCATGGGGGAACTGTCAGACTTAATTGACCGAGTATGCTATCCCTGGGTGGGAGTGAGTGAGATACTGAAGGCCACCCACCATACTTTGATAGGTGATGGGATCACTTAGTAACTCTCCTCCATGATTGGATGGTGGAGGATCAGAAGCTGTAGGTGTGGAGCGAGGCTTGCTGTTGTGAAGACTGAACTTAGAAGATCTGTGGAGTATCGAGCTTGATAGAGAACAATGCTGTTGGGTTGTTGGTGAACTTCCATACCCAGCAAGAAGCTGAGAGGTCCCATGTCGCAACTGTCAAAGGTACAGCATAGCTTGGATATGAAGTGATCAACATCGGATTTTTTGCTTCCAGTGTTTATAAGATGAAGTGGAATTTCTGATAAAAAGGGAAGTATCTAAGAAGCTGTTGAAGAATCCTTCACCCGGTAAAAAGGAATGAAACCATTGATACCATGATCTTGGTGCTTGTTTAAGCCCATATAAAGCTTGATGAAGTTTGCAAACGTGAATGGGATGAGCAGAGTTGGTAAAGCCTGGTGGGCTGGTGATTGCTTCATGTACACAGTTTCTTTGAGAAACCCATGCAAGAAAGCATTATGAACATCCTACTGGTGTAGAGTCCAATAGTGAGAGGCAGCAACTGCCAAATAGTCCGTATCAAGGGAGCTTTAACAATTGGACTATATGTATGCTCAAATCCAAGCCCTCCATTTGATAATATCCCTTAGTAATCAATCTTGCTTTATATCGTTCTAGTGTGCCAACAGCATGACGTTTGATATGAAACACCCATCAAGAATCAATTATGTTCATGCCAGGGGAATATGGTACAAGAGACCTAGTATTGTTCTGATTTAGTGCCTTGGAGGCCTGTGTATGATTATGGTTCATGGAAGGTGGGATCATTAATGGTAGCTGTAAGAGCAAAGGGAGGTGGATGAGAATGAGATAGAGATGTGGTGGGGTGGCATTGATAGTTTGACAGATGAGTGGGAGGATTTTTTTATTCAAACGACGAGGCAGAGGCGTAGGTTGGGTAGTGGGAGCAGAAATAGCAGTGTTAGTACAGCTTTGTGAAGAAGGAAGATCAACAATAGTGGGGGACAAAGAGGACAGTGTGGGCCCACTACTTCAAGAAGATGTGGGCAAGTCGGCATGTGAAGACAAGGAAGGAATGCCTGAAATTAAAGGTTGAGTAGAAACATTGTAAAATAAAGGAGATGTGGTAGTGGAGTGTGATGATCAAGGATGGGACATTTCCTTAAAAGGGAAAGGAATGTTCATTAAATAAAACATGCCTGGTAACATAGATGCAATTTGTGTGAATATCTAGGCAATGGTGACATTTATGATGGTTATCATAGCCAGGGAAAACACAACACATGGACCTGGGAGATAATTTGCTAGAAATGTAGGGTGTTAATGGAGGAAAACAAAAACAACCAAAGGGTGGCGGTGCCTTCTTTCGACCAGGACGTTTTGTCCTGCAGTATTTGGACGTGAGATTCTTTGAGAGATGCCAGATGAGGTTAGAAAAGCTTTGAAGGCATTACTCATGAACTCTCCACCTCCATCAATTTGCACAGACTTGATAATGAGAGAGTTGATTTTCTATTTATCTTTTGAAAGAGAAAAACATTATAGAAATTAGACTTTCTTTTAAGAGGATAAGTCCAAGTATAACGAGTGCAATCGTCGACAGGAGAAAGATGAAAACGAGAGCCAGAAAAGGAAGCAACTGGAGAAGGTCCCCATAGGTCCATGTGCAGTAACTCCAATGCATTCCGAGCTGTGAAAGTACTTCAAGAGAAGGGTAGTCAAGATGATTTCCCCATTGGACAAATCGAGCAAAAGGAAGGAGTAGTAGCTCCACAAACAGGAAGAAGATACTATCTAATGAGGATGTTGTATACAGTAGTGGATGGACGGCCTACACATGTGTGCCAACGGGAGATAGACACTTGAGCACCAAAGGAAGCAAAATAAGCTCGGCAAGAGGGATGATGTGAATGTGATATAGACCTCTATTACTATGGCTAGTAAAGAGAGTCTTGCTGCTCCTCGTCCTTCACAGTAAACCCATGAGAGTCAAGATTAAATGCACAGTTATTGTCATCCGCAAATATTTGAATAATACAAAGAGTTTTGGTGAGACGGGGAACTCAAGGAACTCCCTTCAAAGTGATGACACCATGAGAGGTATTAAGCTTTATTTTGCCAATATGAGAAATAGGTAGAGAGGCACCATTACCCACAAAGATAGATGAGTTACCTGTATTAGGTTGAGGAGAAAAGGCACAGATGAGGTGGATGTCATGTGATGAGTTGCACCCAAGTCTAGGGACCAGTTGTTGTTGACTAGATTAGAGAGATTCGTGGAGGAAATGGTGTCACTAAGTGAACCAGTATAGGCAAAATTTTCTCTCTGGACAGAGGCAAGTGGTGTGACCCATTCTGTTGCATATCTGGCAGCTGCCAATAGTAGTTATAGAAGGTGGTGTGGGGAGAAGTGGTGGTCAATAAGCTGGAGTTGGTGGGATAATAGGTTGATTGATAATAACCAGATCCCTGTTGATAGTATCAAACTCCATGATTATAGTTACGTCCCCGATCACGGGCTTGGCCTCAGCCTCGGCCTCTGCCACGACCACAACCGCAAGGATGCCAATTGTGGTTGTTGGAGTTGCATTTCTACTGCTGAGGAGGATTTGTATTGTTGGATTGCCAGGGAGACAACTGAGTAGGAGTTATGATGTTTTTCACCATTGCATTAGCATTACCATTAGAAAAACTAAAATGGATCAGAGAAGCTCTGATACCGTGTAACAAAATATAGAAGAAAGGAACCAGATAGATGAGAGAGGAGGAAGAAGAGAAACAGTGGTGATGGCAATATCCTCTCTTAGGATTTCAGTGCTCATATCATTAGTATTTATAGACTCCATACAATGTTGGTATACACATAATATATTAGAACATGGATGGCATGAGTTATTTATGGTTTTGATCGGTTCTATTTTATGGTTTTTTCTGTTCTTGGTCCTTCAAACTCCTCTCCTGGTCTTCTGCTTGGCATGCCTTTTTTTTTCCCCAACTCTGTCCATCTCACTGGGTCGATCTATATTTTTATGCGTCATTGTAATGTGTTAAAAACGTGGAAAGGCTTCACCTTAATGGAAATACTTGTGTTTCGTATCTTTAACCAAGAATTGCATCATGGATTTAAATAGCAGTTGAATAAAGGTTCAGATGTTCGATTGGCACTGTGGAATGGACATTGTGTATTGTTTTTGCTGTGTGCTTGTATTATACTGAGTTAGGTTCTTATGTGGTTCATTATGTTGTAAGTTCTAACATGTTTCTTGGTGGCATAAATGTAAATCTGGTTTCAGCTGGTGATGTCATTCTTTGAACTTGGCTTAAGAGTTGAATTTGAATACCCAAAAATCACTTTTTTGGTCTGCAATTGTTGGGAAACCAAGAACACACTTCACTATTTCACCTTTATTATAGAAGTACTCAACTGAGTCTTAAACAAATGGCATCCTTGGTAATGGGCCTATTGGCTCAATCTATATAATGAATGCCTTATGATGGGTAACTAACACGGTAGGGCTAGAGAGATGGGACCATTATTGATTTCGAGTTGGGAGCACATACTTCTCCAGGAGCACAATTGGATTCCAAATGGAGAAATGGCAGGAATAGTTCTACCTTATAATTGCTCCTCTCCATGAGAGAAAAATGTCCAATGAATGAGAAGCGGGCTGACCTCTCTTACAGGTGAGAACTGGAGCTAGAGTTGGAGCAGGAATATTGATGGTTTCTCATTTGGGAGCTCAATTTGGGAGTTGGTGCCAAACACTGTGTCTTAATCTTCCAGAAGAATGATTTTTAAGTTGGAGTGAAATCTGTAGGAGTTTTGAGTTGTTTATGACTATGACATGTCATGATCTTGTACATCTTAGTACATTTTTGAAGCCAACAATTATTAAAAATGATTGCATTTCTAGTTACAAGTTGTAGAACTTCCATCCGAAAATAATTGCCATAGTTTTGTAATAAGATTTGTTAAGAGAGGATCCAAGGATTCATATAAAGAACTATTATGTGAAATATGTAGGTTTGTCATTATGAGCTTCTCGCTGCTAACTGATAATATGCTTGGGTCTGTAAATGTATTTCATGCTTAGCTTTTCCCCTCAAAGATAAAACTGCAGGCTGCAGCTTGATTAGCAAATAGTCATTATCTTGTTTGGAAGATGTTTATTTGAGTTTGTCTTGATTTAGTCAGAAAGCATAGCATCTTTTATTAGTCATGACAGCTAAATAATAATTTCCTTATTCTTTAAAAGCCAGATTGGGGGGCCTCTTATTCCATTATAAGTGTACAGTAAAGGTCAAGCAGCAACGAATTAATGAGAACGCAATAGCTTCCCCATTACCGTCAAGCACTAAAAGTCTAAAACTGCCTTAGAAGCCTAACAACGTTGCTTTGTATTGGAACCTAAAAAGATTTTGCATTTAATATTAAAAATATATTCTTCATCATTCTTGCTTGCATCCTACTATTACACCGATTAAGTCTTCATTGAGTTTATAATAGTCTTCACAATCCATTCTAGACGTACTTATGAAAATGTTTGATTTGTCATGCTAGAACTGCCAGGTGCCAGTCTTCATTGAGCTTATAATAGTCATCACAATCCATTCTAGACGTACTTATGAGAATGTTTGATTTCTCATGCCAAAAATGGCAGGTGCCAGTCTTCATTGATCTTATAATGGTCGTCACAATCCATTCTAGACATACTAAAAATCGCAGGTGCCAATGTTATGCACATAGTGTGTGTGTGTGTTTTTACTTTCTTGCTGCTACTCAACATAGAGGTACTTAGAGACAGTGATTAACCATACGATATTGCTTTTGCTGTGCATAAGACAATTGACATCCCATACCTCTTTCTAGGTGTCATGAGACTTTTTTTAAATTCACCATTCATTGGCATCACTACTTCGACAGTTTTCCCTCTTGAATCACCAATTAAATACATCCAGCTTAGCAGAACACTACAATTAATGAATAAATACAGCCACATTGCTCCTTCACGAGGGTGTGCTAAATATCATCCTGATATCATGGAGCAAACCCACAGACCACAGTTGATGTCCATGGCCTATATGCATGAGTTGAATTGCCCAACATCTCTATGGGATATCCGTGCTTATTCTTGTGGAATTAGTCTTTGTTTAAGAATTTCCAAATATGATACTTGGAGAAACTTTTAGATCATTTTAGAACTTTAGTTCTTACCTACAAAAAATAACGCTCTAAATACAGAATTTATTTCACAATCGAAGACTCTTTACAGCTTTATGTCCTTATGAATATAGCTGTGTTCTATTGATATTTTATATCGTTTGAAACATTGGCGAGCACACACTCATGTCTTTCTTGCCTGTTTTCCAATAATTTATACTGAATATTTAGCATTCTTCTTCTTTTTCATTTTGTTTATTACATGGTAATTTTGGTTTCTTATCAGAGCAAATTCTTCTAACAAACCTCTGTTATTACTTAATGGACAGAAAATTTTGAATGCAGGAAAGCTAACAGAGAAGGTTCTTAAGCTGTTTATGGCAACTGGCAACGAAGAGATCCTTTCTATCATTCGATCTCTCAACATTCAACACGACCTCTTCCCTGTTCTTCCAACCAGTAAGTGATTATGAAAGGTTTCTTTCTTTGGAGATTTACTGATTCTGTTGTTTTACCTTTAACACATGTTGCAGGGTGCTCTGAGAAGTTTTAAACATACTTGCCTATCTCTTTCTAGAAAAGCCACAGGCTGTCCTTTATTGCATCTCCAAACTGGAATAAGATGTTTCCAAAAATTGAGGATAGTGAGATAGACATTGTTATTGCTGCACGCCGGATTGACCTTAAGACCTTTTTTGAGGCATGGCGTCCAATCATTTCCAGATTCCACATAGTAATCATCAAAGATCCAGTGTTGAAAGAAGATATTCAAATTCCTTCAGGCTTTGATCACAACGTGTACAGCAAGTCTGACTTAGAACAAATTGTTGGTCCCACTCCAATTAACTTCTCTGGCAATTCATGTCGTTACTTTGGGTATCTTTTATCATGCAGGAAATATATTGTCTCAATAGATGATGATTGTTTTCCTGCAAGAGATAATAAGGGTCATATGGTTGATGCTGTTGCTCAGCACATCACGAACCTCAGGACACCTGCTACACCATTCTTATTGAATACACTCTACGATCCATATCGGCTTGGTGCAGACTTTGTCCGTGGCTACCCATTTGGTTTACGAGGAGGAGTACCATGCATGCTATCGTGTGGTTTGTGGCTCAATTTACCGGATTATGATTCTCCAACACAGGTTGCCAAGTCCATGGAACGAAACTGTCGTTATGTGGATGCAGTAATAACTGTGCCAGCAAGAGTTATGATGCCTATAAGTGGAATTAATGTTGCCTTCAACAGAGAGGTGCTGGGTCCAGCACTCTTTCCTGGCTTTCAATTGACAGGGGAAGGGAAGCAGAGGTGCGAGTCATTGGAGGATATATGGAGTGGAATGTGTGCTAAGGTGGTCTGTGATCACTTAAAATATGGTGTAAAAAGTGGCTTGCCTTATGTAAAGAGGGATGATTCTATAAATGGAAGCACCACAGAGAGCTTGAATCGAGAATGGGAGGGAGCTAAGCTTATGGAGGAGGCTGTTCCTTTCTTCCAGTCTGTTTCTTTGTCAGCAACCGCAGTCTTGGCAGAAGACTGCATACTTGAGTTAGCCGGTAAGGTAAGGCAGCAGTTGGGCCGGGTGGATACTATTTTTTCAAAGGCTGCTGATGCTATGGAACAATGGGTGAAGCTCTGGAAGTCTGCTGCATCCCAAGCATGACGAAGTAGTTTCCGCATCCCCCTCACTCTCTCTGGACCTCAATAGAAGAGAGTAAAAAAAGGGCGTTGTTGGACCGTAGTTGTATTGCTAAATAAATGCCAATGACCAATATGCTTTGTTGATCCAAAAGATCACTTGGCAAAAACGACATCCTAATATTTATGACAAGTGATCTAAGTAAATTTAGTATATTTATTTCAACTCTATCGATGTGCGAGCTTGAGCTTGGTTTCCATATGTTTATAGCACATTTTTTGCTGGTACCTGGTGAGGCAGGACTTCTTGGTACTGTGGTAGATATTAATATAATTGAACTGATTTTTTATTTCTTTTCGTGTGTACATGTGGGACGATGTACTTGTGGTTGTCAATGGAATCAAGTAATCAGTCATATCCACATTTAGCTGAAATAAGCTTTCAGAACCTGTTTCTCATTGTTTAGATATAATATCTTGAACACTACATCTAGGGGTATATATGGGCCGGGTTATGAGTGAATCTATAATCTAATTCATATAATCTAATTCATATTGTTTAGATTAAATAATTTTAGACTTATATTCAATTAATACTTGATTCAGACTCAATTGAACTTAATCCATAAATTTTTAGTTAGGTCAGGTCGGTTCTTGGGTTTTATAACATTTGAATTTTATACAAAAAAAAAAGATATAGATTTATCTATTATTAATTACAAAAAAAATGATAATAAACTCATTCATTATTAAAAGTCAGAAAAAGTGATACATTGGTGTTGTTTAACCATCTAATAATAATTTTCTCTAAGAATACAAGAGAATGGTGTTTACTTAACCAAACGATTAAAAGACTATAAAAATTAAAGGATAATTCATGATTTATTGATCCAAAAATAGCTAATAAAAGTATAGTTGCTTAACAAATTGAAGTAGCTCTACTAGTATTGCCTATAAAATATATACAAGTACCAAGCATGAGAAGTGAAAAAGGAAACTGTAATTAATGTTTTATACTTTTATAAATTAAAAATTATATATATAATATGTATTTATAAATATAAATAATTACTATTATATATATATATATACCTTCAAGTTCAGGTTAAGTTGGATAACTCATGCTTGAAATCCATACCCAACTCACAAAATTCGGATCTGAAAATTTCTAATCCATATCCAATCCATGATAAAGACAACCCGACCCAATCTAATCTACACGATTCGGATTGGTTTAGTTTTTGAGTCAACGCATACCCATGTACACTCCTAACTACATCTATGTCAAGTCTTATCCCTTTTTCTTTTTTTTTTGAATAAGATTTGGATATTTTATCGATCCCTTCTAGAAGACCAGTAGTACAATTGGTTTAATCCACTTCTGTGGAGCTCTCATTGTTGGAGGTCTTGAGTTCTCTAGTGTTTCTCACTTTTGTGGTAGTTATAGTTTGCTTTCATATAGGAGGTACACACGTATAAAGTTGTTCTACTAAGGTATTTTTTTTATGGAAAACGTAATTATTAAGGTAATTATTTGGCCTCTGTATAGAAGGTACACATGTATAAATTGTTCTACTAAGGTATATTCTAGTAAAATGTCTATTCTTCTAATGACGCGTTTGGAATGGTTAATGAGAGATGTTAGCTTTTAGTTGATGTGTTAGAAGTTAATTTTTGACATTAATTTTACAAGTCAATTTTTGTGATAAATGATAGAAGTTTGTTTGGTAAAATAAAAATCTATTTTACATTTTGATTTTGATATTTGTGTCAAGATATAAAAATGTTTATGAATATGGATGTTACATTTAAGTAATCACACATCATATAGGAGGGCAAATGAGGTTAAAAAAAATTATCATTTCTCACTTCTGATATTTTCTTCTTTCTGGATTTTTGAAATATTTACTATTCTAGGAGTTTCTTGATTTTGGAGAAGTTAATGGTTGGAGGAGGTTGTTTGGGACAATTGTTGGATTATTTCAGCTACTCTAAAAAGTTACATATCTAAAAGTTGTCTAATAATCCTACCAAAACACCCTAAAACCCATGAGCTTTGAACAGCATTAGATGAGTTCGCATGTTCATCAATGCAACAGTTTTCTTTTGTCTTGGAAGAATCTTGGTCCCATAGAAAACTTCTTTATTGCAAGTGCAGGCAGGTAAGAGCCAGTGTCCACTAGATAATAGAAACGTATAAAAGAAGCAAAAGGGTAAGATCCTTTAGCATCAAATAAACACCAAAGTTGTGTATAACTCTTATATTGTTGACATTAACAAATCAATGCCAATAGCAAAGAGTCCCCTCTATCTTTAAGGCTATAACGTAGCCGAAGATAACTTGATGGATCCTAGACCACTTTTTTTTTTCTTTTCTGTGTTTCTTTCAAAACCTTTTCTTTGCTAAACCATGTGCTGACCATTAGAGTGGATCACAACCTTACATGGTCTCTCGCGCCCATTCAGTAGTCACACTTCTCTCCTGCCAATCGTATCTATGACAGCCCGAAAGTGAAAGAAATCATCTTTTACTTGCACCACAACACACTTTACCATACTAACCAACAATTAAGAAGTAATTTCCGTGGACCCTTTACCTCATCATAGCAAAAATAATTAGCACTAATGATCACTATGCGTCATGACCTGTTGGTCACCATCATCACTCTCACAGTCTCATCGGTAGTCCTATAAGACCATCTCACTGCGGCCTGACAGCTGGTACCATCAAACAGCATGGACAAGAGATCAGTGTATGCTCTCATCTCTTCTGCACTAGGTTGTGATGTGGAGAGGCTACTCATGGCTAGAACTCGACGGCGGACGACACGTTGGAGGCGGCAAAGAGGCGCAACGGTGCGTTTAGGCAGCCGCTGGATGCGTCGGCGAAGGCCCACGTTAGGAAGAATTGCACGGTGGTCGAGCGCGCAGTGGCGCATGATCGTGGAGCTCCTCCGGCCGCTTAAGAGAGCAGCGGTGGAGTGCCGGCAATCCATGGATTTGCGACACTTGCCTATGCCATTCATCTACCCTCTTCCACTCCCTCTCATTTGATTCACTTCTTGTGTAAAGAAAATTGTATTTGTTGTTACTGTTTGGCATGTGAGACGAGGAAGACATGCATGTTGTCAACTTGTCATAACAAAATTACTGTTGTTTTTTTTCGCTCCTTTTGTTTTGTCTTGCAGAACTCATCTGGGGGAAAATGTTGATCATCACAGCACTTCTTAAGAAGAAGGGAGAAGGAGATTCAGTACTACTTATACTAGCGTGAAATGAATTTCTTTTCCAATCAGTGAAGTTCATTTAGGTCATTTGTCATGTGGGCATGGAAGTATTTATTGCATGTGGGCTAGTCCATATGACTCTTAAGCATTTTAGATCATATTCTAAATCAAATTTCACAATTTTTGTTACGAAAGTTAAGCTCATCGACAAGAACATTACCATGGCTTCAATATCAGCTGTTTCAATAATTTGGAGTATTAATCAAGGATATTGCATGCAAGATATATGGAAAGAGTATTTTCTCCCCTTTCTCACTAGTTTATCTTGGTATAATTTCATGTTCTCTGCACATGCATGTTAGAGGCAATGATTTATAGATAGAAATCCTTTCTCAGGAGTTAACGTGAAGCATGCATAAGCAAGTTTAATCCCCTGGTCCCTGCATATTTGATGATGGCCATGATTAATAAATATATATGACCTACCAACTCGGAGATGTGCTGTGAACATGGAAGACATGTTCAGATATAGTAATTTTCATAAGCTGATTATGTTATAGAATGATCTTTATATTCCAGTTTCTTTTATTAAAGGGGACTTCAATTTGGACAATTGGACAGTTTCCCGTCATAAGAAAAATCGTGAGCATTAATAGTGTAAGATAGTGAGAGCCTAACTATTTCATCATCTAAGAGGATTAACAAATCCTTGCTATCATCACCAAAAAATTTTAAACCTGTGAATAGTAAAAATATAAATGCAAATCTTGAGCAAGAAGAGAAGTTATAACCAGCATATGTAATAAAAAAGAAGTATAATCCTTGCGTAAAGCGTACATAATCTTGCTAAATTTTAGCCTGCAGCAAACTGTGTGAGAGAGAGAGACGGAGGGAGGGAGGGAGAGAGAGGTGCTGGAATTCAGATCACTGTGCTGTGCTATTTTTAATTGGAAGACCTAAAGTAATGGACCAATAACGCCAGACAGAAATTAAAGAGCCAAAAACAAGTGTGAAACCATATAACAATTGAAGCCTGGGCAGTATATTTGATAATTATTGAAGTTATAGAATTTGATATATCAGAAGATTCTTGAATTCACATGAAACAAAATTTGTTTTCCTCATGCATAATTTTTTTGATACTAGCATCTTTTGTAAGCTGCAGTGAGCTTAGAAGAAACTCATTAAAGCCACAAACTCATTGCAGAAGTACTCAAGAAGACCTTAGATATGCTGTATATAACTGTCATAAAGTTCCATCCTATACTCCCATCTACTAAACTGTCACTAATATAGTAATATCTCATGTGTTACTGAAGAAACTATACGAATATAAGGCACTGCACTCTTGCTTAAATCAAGAACCTTTCCAACATGCAAACAAATATTTCAGACCAAACTAACGTAGTTTGAAAGAGAATAGCATATCATATCTTTGTTATTTTGTCAAGTATGAACAACACATCTGGTCCCTCCTTCAAACCTTTGCACTACACTACAGGACAGTTGAAAAGCAACAGGGAATTTCCTCATAGCATCGATTCAACTCAAACATGTCAACAACAGGATAATCTTTCATTCTTTTCCTGATCAATATCAGATCATTCTGAGACGGTCCTTTACTTCTAGTCAGGATGGAGGTTGAAAAAATGACAACTCAACCAACATTGCTGCGGTTTACTGTAAAAGTATAGTAAAGCTGTGAAGGGTTTCAATTACAAGTTCGAACAGTAGTTTCTATGTATATTGCCTTCTTTTTCCTAATTCAACATACTGAGTATAAATTTTTCTGGTGATTATACATCTACGTTTGGCATGGGAAAAAAACCAACCAACTAAATTAAGTATACGCATCCATTCCACTTATGTTGTGAAAAATTCTATCTTCAATGTCAAAACAATTTTGAACCTAACCAAGATTTACGGTAGTTAGAAAGCACTTTTGATACCCTTAAATTCCAATTAACTACACTTAATTATTTTTTTTAAATAGAATTTAACTAGTATGCAGGATTTACTTTGCTCAGGAGACTATGTAATATGAAAGAACTGAGATCCAAATTAGTTAATGACTAGAATAGGCCGAAGGATAAAAATGGAGGTTCTCCACTAGTACTGTCCTTTTTCATGTGCCTAACAAACTAGCTATCCCTTTTCCTTCTTGCAAGTACAGGACGCCTATGGACCTTTGTCGTGACCACCAGTACTAGATTTACAAACTAGAGCAAAATGCCAGTCTATAAATAGAAGAAGTTGAAATTTGGACAGCTGTTGCTATAATCTACTAGTTATTATAAAAAAAAACAGCTGTTGCTATAAATCAGAAAGAAAAAAGAAAGGAGGAGATGACTGATACCTAAGTTTTTTTTTTTTTATATCTGTCGAACCTTGAAATGGTGTTAAATCACCACAGTATGACCCATCATCATGTTATGATTTTACGCTGAATTCATAATAATTCTGTAAAGCTTCCAACTAATTTCCTTCGAATTGAGCAGACTTCCGTTACGATCATTCATTCCAAAGAAAAACTATCAACACAACAATTACATCTGTATCTATAAGAGATGGCAAGCTTTAATTTCACAAAAAAATATGTCAGCAACAAGATAATCTGCTTCTCCAAGTGCAGACGTTGAACTTCAAAAATAAGGACAATAAAAAAAGGCACTAATTTGCACAAACCTGATTAGCTCTTTTTTCTTCCAACCACCATCTCTTATTATCTTCAAACATTAGCTCACTCAAGAAATACGTTACATGTGTAACATACAAACAGATCCTTGTAGCTCAAGACTTCAGATTTTTTCTTATTTGCTTTGCACAAAAGCTTTTAGATCTAAATCTAAAAGAGCAGAACTAAGAACAGCAGGTACTTACACATCGAAATATTTCCTATACACATACAAATATACATGTGTTTATCATATACATATGCATATGTATGCACTGCATCAAACAACAATTATAAGATATCTTGGGTTGTTCTCAATACCAAAACGAAAATTCTATATTAAACATGAATTAGGAACATAATCAGCTTCCAATTCATTTCTACTCCTTCTCCTCCCTATTCCATTGCTACCCATCAGACCTTTTTAGAGAAGGAATCTGCTATGGCCCGCATGACCCTTACCTGCGCTCTGAGACACTCGATGTAATCACCGGTCTCCTCCAGAAGACTGCACACATCCATCTTTGTTCCGCCCGGCACGAGCCGCCGGAGCTCATCCGTACGGTTCTTGGCGGGTTCCTTGACGACAATTCTTCTTCCATGGTAAACCAACGGTCGGACCCTGACAGGCGGCCTGCGGAGGCGGCGGAGCAACTCACGGCTCCACGCCCTCCGCGGGCCGGCTGCGTGGGCCATGGAGGCGTACGCTGCACGACGGATGCAGCGGCTGCGACGGGTGATGGTGGCCGAGGCGGACGTGGGGGTGGAGCTTATGTGGGAGAGGAGGCCGAGGAAATGCAAGGCCTGCATGGTGTGGTGGGGATTAGGGTTAGGGTTTTTGCAGGTGGTGGTGGGAGGAGGAGGAGGAGGAGGAGGAGGAGGAGGTGGAGAATTGGGTCGCATGGTTTTTGTGTTGTGTGGGAATTCCAAGGATTTTTTTTGCTTCTGACACAGGAGGGTCCAGCTGATCTTGCTGCTGCTGTTGTTGTTGTTGCCGTTTGATTTCAGAGACAGAAGCCTCCACTTCTCAGACAGAATATAAAAGGTTAGTTCCTCTCTCTCTCTCTCTCTCTCTCTCTCTAGATAAACAAATACTAAAATGGACTCCTCTCTATCTCTTTCAAATACCGGGATAAAAAGGATGACTGCTCTCAACTCTCAGGCCCTGAAAATGAACACAAGACTTTTTTTTTTTTTTTTTTTTTTTAAGCTATAAGCTAGGGCTCCAAAAAGGTTCGAAGACTGGTGAGTCATGCTGTGTTCTTCTTAACCATAAATTTATGGTAAGTTTAAAAAAAAAAAAAAAAGATAATAAAGGGGAGGCAATGTATGACTAAGATTTCCTCTCTTTGCATGTCCTTCACTTCAGATCATGGCAGGGATGATTGTGAGCCATGTGGAATGACTAAAAGATGGTTACATAAAATACATGGGACAATTATACACATATCTAGGAGAGAGCAAATAAGGAATTAACAGTGACGCTTAAGTGACGAGTCTTGTGAAGCCTTTGACTAACAGATGAATGAGGGAGATATATAATTACCAATGTTGATGAATTAAGCAAAGATTATGTGAGATGGATACAAACAAGGGAATCCGATTGGTGTACACGAATTCTTACACAAAGGCACAGATAGACCTACGGTATTATTCAGTATATATCATCACTCTCTCACAAGATATCACCC
Organism: Posidonia australis; assembly: GCA_024699735.1. NCBI lineage: Eukaryota > Viridiplantae > Streptophyta > Magnoliopsida > Alismatales > Posidoniaceae > Posidonia > Posidonia australis. Next base: position 2,602 of record JAMKQA010018004.1, on the reverse strand, counting down.
AACGATTAAGATTGATTCATGCATTCAAAACTTTTTTTCCTATGCAAATAGAGAAAACTAGAGAGAGGAAGGGAGATGGGGAGAGTTGGGAATCAAGGTTGACAGTGGGGGTAGAGACATGTTGGGCAGGAGAGAGAAGGAGGGATGCCGGCGTGTGGAGAGGTTGGAGAAGTGGGTGGTGGAGCCACGGGAGGGTGGGGGGAAAGCAAACCACCACATGACTGCACATGGGCTGGAGACTTGGAGTGATCCACTTGGTTTCTTTGATAGGTAGAGAAAAATTGCACCCATTCCCATTCCCACTCTCTCTCCCGTCTTTTCGTTTCTCCTCCTCCCTCCCTTTCCTTCCTTCCTTCCTTTCCTTCCCTTATTTAATCTTAATCTCCTTTACTTGTTCCACGACTTTCCCCTTATCTCTAAAGAAATATTCTTTGTTTGAGTAGGTCGTTTGTCCATGGAACATTGGATCTTGCCTTGATTATTTGGGGAGAAGGCTGGCTAGACTAATTTGCTCCGCTCAATGGTTGGTGAACACCAGTATTGATAAATTGACAAGTTGTTCCCTCCTCTTATATATCATGTTTAAAATATTAAGATATGTAACTCTTGGATAGGACCCGTGTGTCTCTTGGGTTCAATGTGTGGGTTCGAATTGAGAAACTGCTCAATCCACTGCATGGGCATGTAAATGTATAGATGTAGGTGATCCGACTCTTTCTTCTTCAGTCTCTCCTGTTTAACTGATGTCTCGGTATTATTATTGCTTCTTTTTTTAGATTCACATTTTTTGCACTTGGAAATTTCAGAGACAACCCGTATAATTATGTAATACTACAGATTTAGTCCTACATTACTTAACTAGAAGAAGAAGTAAGTTGATTACATAAAGATCAAGATCAATTATCATATCAATTTCAATTTAAACATTTCAGATTGTTGAGTCTAAGGTTATCGCAAATTACATGAGCAAACATGTGATGCAGTAATCTAATAAGATAAACTTGTAAAATGAATGATCCATCACATGGTCACGTAACTAAACTGGAATTTTTGAATGGGAAATTTAGAACCAAAATACCAACTCTCGTATTAAGGAAGTTCTTGGATGCATGTTTATATTGAAGCTACTACATTTTTCCATTTCTAAATAGATTTAAGTTTCACATATTCGAGTTTCATTTATTGCCAAGATGAATATCTAAGAAACCTTTTGTATTCTAAGCTCAATAGGACAATACTTGTAGTAAAAACTTTGACATTGAAGAAAGGAACCGGAACTCCTATATATCATCTAATTATTTCATTCCGCCTTCAGCATGTTACATAAATATTATTTTCTATATACGCATAGACCCTTTAGTTCCGATACATATATTTAGATGATATTTCTTTAGTTGCACTAGCTTCCTGTATATTTTATTTCTTAATTTGCTAATATATCTGACATGGAAGAACGGAACTTGATATTGTTGATTGTATCAATTTTCCAATCCATTTACACAACAAATCATGATTTGCTTTCCTTGCTAAAGCATCTAATTTTATTTAATCCCCAATGGTGTACCCTAATCTATCTTTTTCATGTCGCAATCTTAATTTGATTGTAATCTTTTTTTCTAACACTAATTATGATTTGATTAGTACCTTTACCAGAAGATCGATCTATGTCACTGTCGAAACACATCAATGACATTATATTAATCACTAAACAATGGAGTTGATGGAACAAGAAATAACAAACTAGTAATGATCCTAATAGAGAAAGTTCAACTCCTAAGCATCTTAAATACATTAATATACCAGTCATTAAAATTCAACGTCAAAATACAATTGACTATGCTGAAGTAGCTAGTCCATCTATATATAACCACAAGTTCAATTCCTACATTTTATTTTCAATGAGACTGCTCTAACATTTCCTTTCACTTGTGACTCTCTTAAATATGAATAGATGTGTATAAACTTGAGTCTAACATAGATATCTTTTTTACTCTAATATCATATATGCATGTAAAAATATAAACACTGTTTCAAAATTAATTGATAATAACTTGAGAGATTCATCTATATATTATCATTAATCTCATTCCTATATTTTCAATGTGGGAGTATTCAACATTCAAGACATCAACCTCAATGGTTTTATCGTGAGTGGATCGAGTACGTTCTTAACAATCAAGGATCGATTCTTTAGAACAAAATCCACATAATAGAGGACAATTTGTCCAATGAACAAGGAGAGAATAAGACCCAACCTAACGCCCCTACACACTAGTCCCGTGAGCAGAGAATTGACATGTCAACTAACCCCTTATAATATGTTTTGTGTAATATTACGATTAGTTAATATCTAACTACGCCTTCATGGCCACACTTGGGAGGACCAGTATCTGTAGCCTGTCAACTTAAGGCGATGTGCACGTGCAGTCGTGCACATGACATTTTAACAGCTAAAAACTATTTGTCCACATGATATTGATATCTCTACTGCACACACACACTCTGGGAGAGAGAGAGAGAGAGAGAGAGAGAGAGAGAGAGAGAGAGAGAGAGAGAGAGAGAGAGAGAGAGAGAGAGAGAGAGAGAGAGAGAGAGAGAGAGA
>JAMKQA010018003.1:0-15967 GCA_024699735.1 Posidonia australis | reverse complement strand
GACAATTCAATAATTCAATTGGAAGCTCATTTGACACCCATGTCATCATTGGGCTCACTTGCATTGAACCTAGATAAGATAATATGATTCCCTACTACGGTACCTGACAGCTCTCTTACTTCTGCACTGTCTTGCTTCTTTTGGCTAAAGCCACCAAAATCTCTTAATAATTGATGTCACTTAAAATTTCAACCTTATTAACTTGTCAAGCTGTTTCCCACCTTCTCCTAAGTAATAACAATCTTTTCTCTTGATTTCTAAAAAAGAACATGCTAAGTAAAAAGATTTGTGCATTTTTCTAGGAATTCTAGGTTGTCCTCTATTGACCCAAGAAGTCAAGAAGGGATGGGCAACAAAGAGTGACCTTCCATTTATTAAGGGTATGCCGGGTAGATATACCGGTGCATATAACCATAAACCATGGCAGGCCTAGGGAAGTATTCCTTGTTGGGTTAGAAGCACTCTTTAATTGCTCCAGTGACCAGTGAGTACCAACTTCGCCGTAATGAAACCGACGTTTTGACAGCAAGTTTGTACCCTTTGGGATTTTGGTTTTTTTTTTGATGCAAGTACACTAGAACTATTCAACTATAAACATATGTATATATATATTGGAAATTATGGTAGTTGATCAATTGTCTCCCCCCTAGACGTATATAATTACAGTACTGTAATAGAAACATTCTCTTTGAAACAATGTCTGATGACCCGCCCTAACATGGACCACAAACCCCTTTACAAGTCTGATTTCAGTAATTAGTTATATGTGACAACCGACATATATATTAATAGTTAGACAGACATCATTGTTAGACATAACAATTGTACCAAATAGAAAAATCATCTGTTGAAAAACAAGGGGAAATGGAAAGGTCTTTTACATTCAGGATATAATTCCATGGGGAAAGAAATTTTCCACCCCACAGAGAGCTCACAAATATCTTGTTGTAAAACAGAATTGGTGGGCTGGAATTATTTGTTATCGAAAATTTTCAAGTGCAAATATATATATATTTTTTTGCAAACTCAATGGATTTTTTTCTTTTACTTACGGTTTATGAAGTTCAAATCTAAGAGGAGGTGTAAGTTTTTACTGTTCTTAATCAACTACATCATAACAATTTTTCAACTATATATATTGAAAAACTTAAAAAATAATGAAAAATTAAATAAAACATGAGCCCCTCCCCCTTGTATATGAGGGGAGCATTCGGATGAGACGTGTTGTGGTCAAAACATAGTATTGCCTCTGATTGTAAAAACTTAAATATCTGCCAATTGTATGAGTAGTGTCAAAAACTGAATTATCTTCTAAAAATCACAAACATCATTTCTTAAATTTCTACCTCCATGTCCTCTAGATAGTTTAGAGATGTCAAATATAGGCACTATATCATGCATGCACAGAAAAAAATACTAAATATGTCCAACGAACATATGAGCAGACTTTGTTCAAATATTCCAAACTTTATTCAGAATTCCCTAACAACTTTATGAGAATTTATCATGAATCATTTAGGGAATTCATACAACACAAAACAAGGCATCAATGAGGATGGAAGCCTCCCATTAAAATTGACATGTTTCTGCAAAGGAAATCAGATATGGACACTGTAAGGATGCGTGAGTGGGGAATATGACAAGTATATGGTGAATCTACCACTTCATAAAAAGGCAATAATTGAGCCAAAGCCATGGGATCTACCATCAGAAGTTCCCTGATTAGCCGTTGATTATGGTGCAAAGGACAAGTGTCTAGTGGAACCAACACTCAAAACAATGATACATGAATGACTGATGGGTGCTACTAAAGCAAATGTTGAATAATGATATGGTGCATCTGTATACTGGTTTACATTGCAGGAGTAGATAAATGCTCCAAGACTCAGGTCCTGTTTGGCATTGTTGGAGTTATAAATTATAGATGAGTACAAACTATTAGGAACAAGTTATATGCAAACACTTCAGATCTTATTTCCGCCATCTTTCTACTTGAAAAACTAACAAGTTCCACCTCTTTCCGTTTAACCCTTTTTTTTTAACAATAGAAGACAAATTTCATTAAAATCAAAATCAAAAAAAGTATGAAGAAGATCAACTGAGCTGGTAAGATCAGAACAAAAAAACAAAATAAGGTACCACAAGCGGAACCATGGAAAAAAGTAGACAAAACAAGAGCGAGGGAGAAAATAATCTGTCTACGGAGGTAGTGTTTGCTGAAAACTTGAAACATGTCAATTGGTTTAACACTATAAAAGTGGCATTGGAAATCTGACTTTTAAACATAGCTGGTGAGACTTGGAAACATTTGCAAATAGAATAACTTCGACCATGAGAAATAACTCTCCTAACTAAGTTTACAGTGATCTTTCCAATGTCTAGGCTAACTGAGAGGGACCTGCAATTTCCATTCTTGTTTACAATGATCTTTGTTAAAAGTGTGCTACAGAGGAAGAGGAGGACGATAAACCTGTGCCGTCGACGAGAGGACGCAGCGCTGACGAATCCGGTGACAAGTACGAGGAGAAGGCGGACCAAGACACACCTTCGAGGAGGTGCTGCAGAGGAGCACCGTCTAGGAGGCAAAGGAGATCGAGTGACAGAGGAGACGCAGAGGAGGAGGCGAAAGACGGAACGAGTATTTAGGGTAAGAAAGAAAGGGACAAAACGATCTACATCGAGGTATTTTATACCTGAATTAGTGAGGATCTTAATGAGGACATTTCCTCGCTATGCACTCGCTAAATAGCAAGCGAGGACATTGCGAGGAAAAAATCCTTGCAAAAAACTCGCTATTCTATTGCGAGGACATTTCCTCGCAAAATCCCTGTTATATGTCCTTGTTATATTATTGTGAGGACATGTCCTCGCTAAGTCCTCGCTCTTTGTCCTCGCAAAATCTAATTTTTCTTGCAGTGTATGCCAAATGCAATCTAACATGCATGGAAATGGCTAAAAACAGAGTTGTGTCCTCCCGATATATCAAGGAAGAAAACCAGAAAAAATCAGAAGCAAATCGAAATAAAAATCATGCTAGAAAGCTATGTAAAAGTTGCTATGTGCTACTGATAAACAGGCTGATGTGCCTGCTTGGTGCGCCAGACTGGTGCTCCAGTGTGGTGCACCACCTATGTGCTCCTGTGTGGGCCAGAAATATGTGCCAAAGAAAATACAGAAATCCATGCAGTGCAAAGTCACATATGATTGCATTCCAGAAAATCATGCTATGTAAAATTCTTTGCAAAACTTGAAAAATATGCTTTAAAAGTGAAAGAAATGCAAGTGTAATGACTTGTGGACCTTGTGCTCAAGGGCTAGTAGCCTCACACAAGATCCCACCCTATTTATGCTAAAATGTATGCAAGAAGGTTCAGCCATGTCTCTGGATCATGGGCTGATACACAAGGTTCTCCATATTGGAGTAGAGACAAACAACCTACCAGATTTTAGCCATGGTCTGAACATCCAAAGGGGGAAAACAACTAGAAAACAATCTTGTTTAGAGCTGCAAACATGCCTGCAAAACCATGGAATATCAGAGAACCAGCAGCAAAAGAAACGGACGCAAAGTCATCGGAAAACTATGCAAATAGGGATGCAGAAGTGAGTGTTTTGCACTCTGACCAGTCTGGTGCGCCAGAGTGGTGCTCTGAGTTGGTGCGCCACTTAGGTGCTCTAGATTAGTGCTCCCCAAAAAATCTGGATCAGACTGCAATCTGATCGAGAATAGAGATGGGTGATTTTTATTAATGCAGATCAGTTTATGCAGATGATAAAAACTGAAACATGATGTGATGCAAATGAGCAAAACAAACCTGTTATTATGTGATTCATAAATATGATAAATTATAAGTTCATGGCTAAAATTCTTGCATAAGATTCTAAAATATAAAACAGAAGATGAAGCGAATCTTAGCAGCACATGTAAAGGATGAATATGAAAAAAACCTGATTTGCTACATATCTCCTAGCATGCATGTTCATAAATCATGGTTCTTATTGCCACGGATTAGAAAGAAAAGACAACTCCTAGAAGTAACAAGGTGCAGATTTCCATGCTAGAAATAAAGAGTCATGCTAGCAAACAAGGTACAGATTTGCATGTAGAACATATTGCAAAGGAAACAAGAAATCTCATAATGGAACTCTCATGTTAACAGCAAAAAATCAGACCATAGATAAAGTCTAAAGCATGCTTTATTCAGTGCAAAAGCTAAGATCTTAAAAGAAGAAAGGTGAGGAGCCTACCTTGTCGAAGGTGTTCCTTCTAAGAAAACCTAAGACAATGTAATCCTTGTTGCTTTGGAAGGGCTGGGAATATCACAGAATGCTAGGGAAAGCTTGAGGACACAAGAGAGAAGTTGCAGAATTCCGGAAATGGCTTCCTCTAGATCTCTCTTGGATCTTTCTAACCTCTTCTAATGGTTGCCTATAGGTGTCCTTATATAGGGATTTCTCATGGGTAACTCCTAGGAATGCAAGCAGCCTCGTAAAAGAAGAGCCTGGGAAGATTCCAAGGCATATTCGTTGGTGGAGGTAACAACCACGGGAGGTGGAAAGCCAGTAGCCAACAGTCTGAGAAGTGGCTATGCGCCAGCTACGTGCGCCACTTATGTGCTCCTGCTTGGTGCTCCAGCAAGGTGCTCCACATTGGTGCTCTAACTTGGTGCTCTGCCCTACTTGTCTGGATTTCTAATTGGGTTGCGGGCCTACTATAGGTTTGTGGTCGATTTAGCTAATGGGGTTAGGTTTGCCACATCCAAAGCAACATCTGGAAAACTCATCTATGAGTCACCTCAAAATCAGGGTGTCTACACCAGGGCATCCTCTATTACTCTATTTGTCAGTAACACAACATTCAAAGGGCGTAGTCTAAGGAAAGCACGATGAAGCAGGCCACAAGGAGAGGGCCATTTATTATTTGAGCAAAAAGTTCAATGATTGCGAAGTAAGTACACCGCAATCGAAAAACTCTGCTTATCCCTCATCTGGGCCACACAACACCTGAGGCATTACATGACGGCATATCTAGTTCTATTGTTGTGCTGACATGATCCTATGAAATACCTGTTTCAGAAACCCACACTGGTGGGTGCTATTATCTCAGTTTGATATCACTTTTGTCACTTAGAAATCTATGAAGGGGCAGGCCGTGGCAGATCACTTAGTAGATTTACCTTTGCCAGAGTATCAACCCTTGCAGACTCAGTTTCCTGATGAGGATATAATGTTTGCCATGGAAAAGGACGAATCAGTAGACCCTCGAGACAAAGAGCTGTGGCATCTCTACTCTGATGGCGCAGTTAACAGGAGAGGCATGGGCATCGGTGCAGTGCTAGAGACTCCACAAGGCTAGATGATCCCACTTGCTCAAAAGTTAACCTTTGTATGCACCAATAATGTGGCGGAGTATGAGGCATATATTCTTGGCTTGCAAGCTGCATTAGAACATGGTGCATGGAAATTGCATGTACATGGTGATGCCATGTTAGTCATCTCATAGGTTAATTGTAACTAGAGAACAAAAGACTTGAAACTGGTGCCATACCATAATCACCTCCTAAGGCTAATGGCCGAGTTTGAGGAAATACGCTTTTCCTTTATGAATAGGGCCAAGAATGCCTACGTTGATGTGCTAGCCACTCTCGCATCCTGATTGTCTATACCAGAGGATGACACGGTGAAAGTGTTGGTAACCTGTATAGACCAGCCGGCACACGCCATGAGCATAGAGAAATCAAACTCCAAAGCAGAACTCCCATGGTATCATGACATCAAAGTCTACCTAGAAATCAGGAGTCACCATCCAGATGCATCAGCGACAGATAGAAAGACTATGGTCCGACTAGCTTCAAAATATGTGCTTGGAGTAGGTCACTTGTACAGGAGGTCTTACAATCAAATGCTTCTACGCTGTCTGGATAAAAAGGAGGCTGATACAGTAATGTTGCAAGTGCATGCTGGGACATGTGGGCCACACATGAATGGGGTATTATTGGCCAAGAAAATAATGTTACAAGGTTATTTCTGGTTAACCATGGAGACGGACTGCTGTCAATTTGTGCGAAGATGTCACAACTGTCAAGTCCATGGCAACTTCATTCATGCACCACCGTAGCAGCTCCACAACATGTCATCAGCCTAGCCTTTCTCAACATGGGGAATAGATGTCATCGAAGCTATACACCCAGTAGCTTCTAATGGACATCAGTACATCCTGGTAGCAATTGATTACTTTATAAAGTGGGTGGAGGCAGCTTCCTACAAGACAGTGACAACCTCTATGACTGAGATATTCATCAAGAATAATATCATTACCCGGTACGAAGTCCTGCATTCAATCATCTCTGACAATGGCACAAATTACACAGCCAAAAGGGTCGAGGATTTCCTGTAGGAATTCCATATCAAGCATCACAGGTCCTCTCCATACCATCCTCAGATAAACGGGACTGTGGAATCCACTAATAAAAATTTAACCAAGATTCTTAAAAAGATGGCAAAAACATAGAAGGACTGGCATGACAGGCTCCCATATGCTTTGTGGGCTTACAGAACATCAGTCCGGACTTCAACTGGAGCAACTCCATATTCTCTAGTATATGGTATGGAAGCAGTCCTACCTATAGAAGTAGAGATACCATTGCTTAGAGTCATGAAAGAAGTAGAGTTGGAAGAGGTAGAGTGGATTGAGCATTGCCTTGTTCAACTAAACTTGATAAATGAGCATCGATTGCAAGCTATACATCATGCGCAATGCTATTAGAAACGTATGGCCAAAGCTTATCAGAAGAAGGTCCGACCTAGAAGTTTCTTGCAGGGGACCTGGTCTTGCAAGCTATACATCTCCCTGATGGTCGTGGCAAATTCAGACCCAACTGGCGTGGACCATTTGTAGTCAAACAAGTCTTCTCTGGAGGAGGCATAATCCTGGAGGACATGGACTGCATCAAACAATTAGAGCTAGTTAATTCTTGCTACCTGAAAAAGTACTATCAGTAATCATAAATCGTATGTCCTCACTCTACGACACTGTCATCTTTCTCCATGCATGCATAAATTCATTTTATCAATGTTTTTCTGCATCCATGTAGCCTTGCATCTCAGCACATACTATCAGCATATGCATATATAGACAGATGATTGGCATCATCATCACATGCATGGATCTTAGCCTGGAGATGATAACTGGAATAAGCTTGCCAATGTTGGGAATGCGTAGCACCTCCTCAGGTAGATACTATTCAGGTAACCTAGGGAGTGAGGGAGCTACCTTTCATCGTGAATTGGGCAAAGTATCCAAACCGCTCCAGGACCCTACACCTCCCAAGGGGAGATAAAATGTTAGGGGTGAGAATGAGAGTGTGAGAAATAAAATAAAAAATATATCTGTGAAAGGGCATAAAAGAACTAGAAGACAAGAGTCGCACATAGAAGTCAGCCCTAAAGAGAGAGGCGTGACAGGTAACACTATCCCTCCAACTCATCTTGGAGAGGAGTCGAAGTGAATACCTAGAAAGCATGTTTCAAAAGGGCCTAGCCAACCCTTTAAACAGCAGCAACTCCCCACCACATACTAGGTACCTATTATCTCCAAGCCAGGGATAGGGTGAACCCACATGCCTATGAGGGAGAAAGAATAAGGAAATAAAATAAAAAGCAAGGGTATGGTTCAGTGGGGTTTATAATGGAGCCCACGACCCAACATTGCATTTCCAGAGAACCTCCTAAAAACTAGGGGCTTGGATAGTGTCGCGTGAGGATTGGAGCTACCATTCCCTTGTATACGTGGCGATAAGCCTTCCAATGCTGAGGGCACTAATAAGATCCCACAAATCATTCAGCATGCATGCATTTCTTTCTACAAACATCAATTTAAAGCGTTGCAGAGTCTAATCTGGTTCTTTTAGCTGGGGCATGATAACGACTTTCAACCTAAGAGAATCAGGAGGACATCCCCTAAACCAGGGACATGCAAGGTGCTCTTATTGGTTAGGGCCATTTATGTCAAACCAGGGGCATGTCAGCTGTCCTATGGTTAGACACATTGAGCCAGTACTCAACCAGGGGCATGCAAGCTGCTCTTATTGGTTAGAGTCACCCATGTCAAACCAGGGGCATGTCAGCTGTACTATGGTTAGACGCACTAAGCCAATGCTCGATCAGGGGCATGTCAACTGCTTTACAGGTTGAGGGTCCCCGTAATCTACCGTAGGGCACTCTAGCTACCTCATTTGGCTTCTTAAGTGCCTTATGAGGGCTCAATCATCAAATAGTTCCAATCATCAGGGTTTGATGGCAGTATCTCATTGTTTTGGCACCTAGTCAAAACTGGTTGGTAACTAGGATCTCTTGCTAGGGCTATGTGCAGGATGCAGTCTGTTTAGTAGCTCGCTGGTTAGTCAGTGCCTGGTTGTAACGTTCAACGTTGGGTTAGTCTTTTTGATTTTCAACACCATTTGCATTGCACCTTTTATCTGTCTGTATTAGACTTTACAAAATGTTGTTGAATGGAACAAAGCTAAAGCTTGTTTCTAAACCAGTGTTTTGAGCATGTTCTGTAGGAGATCGTCTTCTCATCTGGTGTGGCTTGAGTCAGGAAAAGATGAAGCGCCTTGTTAATCATGGATTGCCCCATGATGGTCATACCCATGCACTGCTCAGATGTTCTCCAAGCATGGATCGGGTAGTTAACAGAAAGTGACCGCGACAAGCTACGGACTTGGGGTATCTCCTCAAAGTTTCTGGATATCGCAAAGGTGGAGGTTTCTTGATATTTCTTGTGTGCAGTTGCTCGGTTCTAGAAGCCAGCCCATCATGTATTCCGCTTCGAGAGAGTCGCTATTTTGGAGGAGGTCCATAGAGTATGTTGTCTACAAAAGTTCTTGGGACCAACTGTGTTTATACGGCGCGATAGATATTTCTCAGTCTTGAGTGAGCTGACTAGCCTGTCCACTGACGATTGTGGTTGTCAACTTATATATTCAGACGGACATTCTCTCATGTTACTGCTGGCTTACTTTGACAAGGTGGTCGGAATACGTACCTCCTTGGGCGATGAGCTATGGTTGAAAGGCTTTGTTGTCCACTTCTTAGGAGAGTTGGTTTTCAACCATGGTTGGACAATCGTGAACATTGAGGTCGCCGAGAGTGCCTTGGCGGTGGTCACCCATCAAATAGACTTGGCCCCAATTATCTTAGCAGAAACTTATCGGGCTTTGGACCAGTCGTTGCGACACTGCCGACACTTCTATGGCTGTGGAGCTTTTGTACAAGTATGGTTGGCTGCTCATCTGGGGCTCAAAATTTTACGCCCGCAATGGTTGGCCTTCGAATCCTACTATCAAAGTGGTAATGCTCGCAGCTCACCTCGGTTCAGAGGGAGTATGAGCGGTTGGAAAGTTTGATAGAAGACAGATTCATCTGGTGCATCGTTCCTTCAACCACTCATAACTTTGAGGCTTTCTTTAATACAACTGATATGTAGCTTATCGTCTTGCCGGGGCTGACTGGTGGAGTTGAGTATCACCCAGTCGACGTGATGCGGTAGTTTGGCTATCAGCAAGATTCCCTTGTTCAGGGGCTAATGCCAACCCGGTTCCAAGAGTACCCCCCGAGCTCTTATGATATGACTAAGGAGCTGTCTCGCCTGCTTAGTGGCTCCATAAATTCGAAAGATCTCACAATCATAGAGGGGAAGGGTTGCACAGCAGATTACGAAGCCGAAGTTGAAGAAACCTGGCCAATTTGCAGCACTGCTTCGAGCCATACTCTTTTTACCAAAGCTCTAGGCTCGAAGAGATCCAGGGATGATGCAAACTCTTGACATTTGCATTATGCTACTGCTTCATTGCAAGTTGAAATGCATGTGATCACTTCATTGACTATTGTAATAAAATTCATTGGAACACTTTTGGCCAGCTTGTTTGATTGCTTATGGTTGATGCGGAGTAGAAATCGCCATTGCGACAACATGTGCTTAACTAGTTCAGGTTGATGCTTTCTTCTACTGGTCGACTTGGCACTGGGGACCACCCAGATAATAGTCGAGAATCTCATTTTATTGCCTAAGCCTGGACGAATGAAGTCTTCACAAACTTCTGTACCAGGTAGGGCAAAATCTAGCGTACTCTGTTGGACTTGCCCTTCACGAGCAAGCCTTGTTTTCATCTAGACCTCAAACGAGGTTTAGGTGTTCCTATCCCAGATTCGCTCCAAAAGGACGAATCTCGACAACATCTGCTCTGCTAGACTTGTTCTAGTTGAATAGGTCTTTCTTTCATCTTCTTCTAGGCCTCAAGCGAGGACTAGAGCGTATTCCGCTTGGTAAGTTCTTCCCTTTGGCTGACAAGTCTAATGTCATGTCATGCCCTTACCAGTGGGTTGATAACCCTAACTATATGGCAACGAGTCCATCAACTAACCTTTGGGCTGATATCCCAAACTATCCGATTGACATCCATCAACTTGCCATTTCTCGGTTGGTAAGTCCGAAACTTACCATATCAACTCTCGGTCGGTAAGTTCGAAACTTACCATCTCTCAGTCAGTAAGTCCAAAACTTGCCACATCATTTCTCAGTTGGTAAGTCTGAAGCTTGCCATATCCTCTCTCGGTCGGTAAGTCCGAAACTTGCCATATCCTCTCTCGGTCGGTAAGTCCGAAACTTGCCACATCCTCTCTCGGTCGGTAAGTCCAAAACTTGCCATATCTTTTCTTGGTCGGTAAGTCCGAAACTTGCAATATCTTCTCTCAGTCGGTAAGTCTAAAACTTGCCATATCCTCTCTCGGTCGCTAAGTTTGAAACTTGCCATATCCACTCTCGGTCAGTAAGTCCGAAACTTACCATATCTTCTCTCAGTCGGTAAGTCCAAAACTTGCCATATCCTCTCTCGGTCGGTAAGTCCGAAACTTGCCATATCCTTTCTCAGTCGGTAAGTCTGAAACTTGCCATATTCTCTCTTGGCGATAAGTCTGAAACTTGCCATATCCTCCCTTCGGTTGGTAAGTCTGAAACTTGCCACATCCTTTCTCGGTTGGTAAGTCCAAAACTTGCCATATCCTCTCTTGCTCGGTAAGTCTGAAACTTTCCATATCCTTTCACGATCGGTAAGTCCGAAACTTACCATATCTTCTCTCGATCAGTAAATCCAAAACTTGTCATATCCTCTCTCGGTCGGTAAGTCCGAAACTTGCCATATCCTCTCTCAATCGATAAGTCTGAAACTTGCCATATCTTCTTTCGTTCGGTAAGTCCAAAACTTGCCATATCCTCTCTCGGTCGGTAAGTCCGAAACTTGCCATATCCTGTCTCGATCGGCAAGTCCAAAACTTGCCATATTCTCTCTCAGTCGGTAAGTCTGAAATTTGACATATCCTCCCTCCAATCGGTAAGTCTGAAACTTACCATCTCTCGATTGATAAGTCCGTAACTTGCCATATCCTTTCTCGGTTGGTAAGTCCGAAATTTGCCATATCCTCTCTCAGTCGGTAAGTCCAAAACTTACCATATCCTCTCTTGGTCGGTAAGTCCGAAATTTGCCATATCCTCTCTCGGTCAGTAAGTCCAAAACTTGCCACATTTTCTTCTTGGTTGGTAAGTCCTAAACTTGCCACATTCCCTTCTGGTCGATAAGTCCTAAACTTGCCATATCCTTTCTCGGTCAGTAAGTCTGAAACTTGCCATCTCTCGGTCGGTAAGTCCGAAACTTGCCACATCCATTCTCATTTGGTAAGTCCAAAACTTGCCATATCCTCTCTTGGTCGGTAAGTCTGCATATCCTTTCACAGTCGGTAAGTCTGAAACTTGCCATATCCTCTCTCGGTCGGTAAATCTGAAACTTGCCATATCTCTTCTTGATCGGTAAGTCTGAAACTTGCCATATCCTTTCTTAGTTGGTAAGTCCGAAACTTGCCACATCCTTTCTCGGTTGGCAAGTCCGAAACTTGCCATATCCTCTCTCGGTCAGTAAGTCCGAAACTTGCTATATCTTTTCTCGGTCGGTAAGTCCGAAACTTGCCACAGCCTCTCTCGATCGGTAAATCCGAAACTTGCCACATCCTCTCTCGGTTGGTAAGTTCGAAACTTGCCACATCCTTTCTCGGTTGGTAAGTCTGAAACTTGCCATATACTCTCTCGGTCAGTAAGTCCAAAAATTGCCATATCCTTTCTCGATTGGTAAGTCCGAAACATGCCATATCCTTTCTTGGTCGGTAAGTCCTAAACTTGCCACATTTCCTATGATCGGTAAGTCTGAAACTTGGCACATTTCCTTCTTAGTTGGTAAGTCCTAAACTTGCCACATTCCCTTCTAGTTGGTAAGTCCTAAACTTGCCATATTCCCTTCTGGTCGGTAAGTCCTAAACTTGTCAATTTCCCTTCTGGTTGGTAAGTCCTAAACATGCCACACTCCCTCTGATCGGTAATTCCTAAACTTGCCATATTCCCTTCTTAGTCGATAAGTCCTAAACTTGCCACATTTCCTTCTTAGTTGGTAAGTCCTAAACTTACCACATTCCCTTCTGGTCGATAAGTCCTAAACTTGCCATTTTCACTTCTAGTCGGTAAGTCCTAAACTTGCCATTTTCACTTCTGGTCGGTAAGTACTAAACTTGCCATATTCCCTTCCTGGTCGATAAGTCCTAAATTTACCATATTCTCTCCAGTTGGTAAGTCCCAAACTTGCCAATTTCCCTTCTGGTCGATAAGTCCTAAACATGCTACACTCCCTCTGGTCGGTAAGTCCTAAACTTGTCATATTCCCTTCTTGGTCAGTAAGTCTTAAACTTGCCACATTTCCTTCTTGGTTAGTAAGTCCTAAACTTTTCACATTCCCTTCTGGTCAGTAAGTCCTGAACTTGCCATTTTCCCTTCTGGTCAGTAAGTCCTAAACTTGCCATTTTCCCTTACAGTCGGTAATTCTGAAACTTGCCACACTTCCTTCTTGGTCAGTAAGTCCTAAACTTGCCACCTCTTGATCGATGGGTCCAAAACCTACCATGCCCCATTCGATTCTTGCTCAGAGAGTTTGGTATCAATGGTGCCCCCTTTGGTTGTGCTCCAGATGGATTACACCAACTTTCTTTTATGGGTTGGTACCCCGAACTACCCAATTGACACCCATCAAGGCGTTCATCTTTTTGGTCGCCAGGTCTAGTATCTTATCGTGCCCCCTTTCTCGTGGGTTGGTAGCATGATCTATCCGGTTGACAACCATTACAATGTCTAGAGCGGGCTGATAACCCAAACTATCCAGTCCACGAGACTGTTAACTTTGTGCCTTTTGTCTTTTCAGTGAGTGTTCGAGAAGCAGCGATCTCCTCCTGTTCCCTTTTCTGTGTAAGTGGGGGCAGGGCGTCTTTGTCAACCCTGAGCATCGATCTTTGTTCCCTTCATCCTCTGACCTTGCTCAAGGAAGGGCATCTATAGACACCCTACATGTTTGCAATGGGACTCTAAACCTAAACCTTAGTCCTAAACCCCAAAACAAAACGCTAAAATTAACTTAAAGCCCTAAAACTAACCTAAATCAAATACAAAATCCAAAACCTAATCCAAAACCATAGAATTAATTCAAAACCCTAAACAAAATCCAAAACCTAATTCAAAACCCTAGAATTAATTCAAAACCCTAAACCTAATTCAAAACCCTAAACAAAATCCAAAACCTGATTCGAAACCCTAAATTCAACTCAAAACCCTCAATCTAATTCAAAACCCTAAACAAAATCCAAAACCTGATTCGAAACCCTAAATTCAACTCAAAACCCTCAATCTAATTCAAAACCCTAACTTAAACCCTAAATCATATCCTAAACCCTAATCCAAAACCTTAACAACCTATAACAACTTCCCACTCCACCATAACAACCCTAACTACTTCCCACTCCACCTTAACAACCTTAACTACTTCCCACTCCACCTTAACAACCTTAACTACTTCCCACTCTACCATAACAACCTCTAACTAACCATGACAAATTATAACAACTTACCTAGCCATTGCAAGTCTATAAATACCCCTCCCCCCATTTGCAAGAGAAAAAGGGAGAAGAAAAAGGAGAGAAAAACTTAGAAAAATTGAGAGGACAGATTAGGGGTGCATATGGTTCGATCAGAACCGATTAATCGAACCGAATCGAACCATTTTTGATGGTTTAGTTTGATTTTGATTTATTGCGATTTGGTTCTCAAATTTTAAAACTAGTCTTAATGACTTGGTTCCTGGTTCTATATATGGTTAATCAAATCGATCCAAGAATCAATCTATATATTAATATATTATATGTATATATAAAAATTTTACATCTCCACACTTCATCTACTGGATTTAAATCTCCATTGTATATTTTTTATTCAAAGTAATATAAAGGTTTTTTACATTTCTAAACCTTATTCCTCACTTGATTTCACTTTCACACTTTCACTCCTCTAGTCCAAGCTCCATCTCTCCAGTTCTCTAGGCTCCAATGATCGTCGACAAACATGCTTGTGCTCCAGTGCTCCACCACATCGATCCTCTCTAGGCTCCAATGACTGCCGACTAGCGTGCCCATGTTCCACCACATCAATACGCTCCAAGCTCTAGTAACTATTGACCAGCGTGTCCGTCTACTTCGTCATCTCCTCCAGTACTCCACTACTCCGTGTCGTTTGCTCCAATGTGTCGTCTGCCTTATTGTCTCCTCCAGTGCTCCACTACTCTGTGATGTTTGTTCCAAAGGGAACTTATACACATAAGGATACTCTCATGGTCGCACAAATGCTGGACCAGAGGTACTACTCTCTTCTTCTATTGCACACCAATTATCTTCATGTGCAAATTGAAATTCATTTTCTACACTTCTATTTGGTTAAAGCAAGTATCTTAATTATTTAGCTTTTTGGTTTGAAAGTATATGGGTGTATTCCTTTTTCATTTTGGAGAACATTTTATCAACGAGTTTGACGCAACACCAAGAAAGCTTGTATTGGAGATACCTACATTCCTCTAATTAACATTCTAGATTTTAACAGCTTGGCATAGGTATTGGTTCATCTACTTTGCAAGGGGAGTCGTGAGTCTTGTGCTTGGCTACTTGAACAACTTGGTGATAGATAGAAATGGCATTTTGATACAACTAAAAACTAATAAATACTTTACAATCTTTAGGTACAACACAAGAAACTGTATACAATCCTTAGATATAGCACAAATTTGATAGATATTTAGATTAAAAACTGATAATCGAATTGAACTGATTGACTTTTGGACGGTTCGATTCGGTTCAATTCCAAGTACATATACGGTTCAATTCGGTTTTAATATAGTGACAACTGATAGATCCGTTTCGATTCATGATTCTTGTCAAGATCGAACCAAATTAGACTGTGTGCACCCCTAAAGCTAATGATCCATTTAGCCTATGGGTTGAATGTTGGGTCACGTTCACATTGAATTTACTCTCATAATTAAAATGTGGGCTGATGACCTGATCCATGTGCCATTTCTACTTAATCATTTCAAATAGGTAGTGTAACCATGCCGTCGAGGGTGGCAACAACTATATGTGCCAAAGTCGGCAAAGTCACGGTAAAAATAAGAAATGATGCAAGAATGCAGGAGTTGCCACCTAGTCTATTCAAATGGAAGACGAGGAAAACCATATAACATGAAAATCATGCAAAACAATAAAATAAAAAAGTCTTCGCAAACCAAAAATACGGGTAAGGATTCGTATTACGTACGAGGAAGGTGTTAGGCACCCTCGTACGCCCGATAAATCGGTCTTCTATTGGTTTCTCTTTTGCTAATGAAATGTAGGCTTTGCAGCCTTTGCTGTACGCCCGAGGGCGATATGCCATGCCATGCTTGTGGTGTCTAAAGTACGGGTGCATGATGTGTGGGGGTGTGTCCTAATGCTCAGAAATATCGCTCGTATGCTGGGTCAAGTGTTGATGCAATAATATTGCATAATAAGATCAAAG
>JAMKQA010018002.1:0-12561 GCA_024699735.1 Posidonia australis | reverse complement strand
AGTCTCTGCCCACTCCACACAGCTGACTAAGGAGCTTCTTGAACACCACATAGCCTCCAACTAGCCCCTGGCCTCTGGGGTGGAAGTCAAGGACTCAGCCCTAGGAAAGTTCCTTCTTAGGTTCCCTTCCTTTAAGATTAAGATCGACACCCTTAATCTATATGGATCCTCTCTACAATCTCTATCTGCCTCCTTTACTCATTGGACTCCTCAATCTAATGCGGTAATTACCCTGAGAGAGGAGGGTGTCTGGGTTAGATTAGAAGGTATTCCCCACCACCTATGGAACGTGGGCATATTCAAGTTCATGGTTGTTGAGTTTGCCGACCTTTTGGAAGTTGACCTCACTATAGACCGAGCCAAACAACAAAGCTTTGCTCGTTGTCGGATTATGATTCACCATGGGAAGGAACTGCCTGATACTCGCTTTTATGCTTTTGGCCGTATAGTGTACTCCATTAAGTTCAGACCTAGTTGGGACATCTGTGGACCCTCCCCTTCCACCCAACCTTCCCCTGCTGCCTGGCCTTCTCGACCCTCTTCTGGTCCTATCCAGAGAGCTCCTCCCCCTAACAGAAAGTCGTTCAAAAGTACTAAGGGATGGCGTGGGGCTAGGACTAGGAAAACCTCTAGGACGGGGAAAAATGTTTGGACTAGGTCTTCCTCACTCCCGTAACTCAGTGCCCCTCCCCTGACTCTGCTGGTATTATTCCCACCCCCCAGTTTCTGAAGGATGGTTCAAAACTTCCCCCTCCCTTTCCGCTGGAACGGTTAATTTTCAGGGGACCGACTCTCCAACCTTCTTGGACGCCTCAAGTTTCGTCCAAGCTGAGATTTGATCAAGGAACATCTCCATGGGAATGTTCAAGAACATACTGACTTTATACGACTGTATGGAGAGGGAAGATTTGGAAAGCAACACGTCTGAGTTGCCTTCCTGCCATCCTGACACTCCGGTCCACGCCCTAGGTAACAGCGTGAACCCTACAGAATCTACTTCTTGTGAATCTAGATCTATTAATTTTGATGCTTTGCCGTTTTCCCTTCCTACTGAGAATGGCTTAAATGTTGACATTATGCATAATAAGGATTCAGACCCCTTGATTTGGGATTTTTATCAGCATTTTCAAGATTTTTGTGGTAAAATTGGTATCACCCTTAGGACTAACGCAGATGTACAAAATTTCTTTTATCAAGTTAGGCTTGATCAGGGGAAACCTCCCATTTCCCTGAATGATCTACTTAGCTCTCGTGAGAGGGACCATCCCTCTCGGTCCTCCAACAATATTCCATGATTATTGCAGCCTGAAATATCAGGGGATTAGGGTCTAGTGCCAAATCCCGTGTTGTATGCAATCTTGTTAGATCACAAAAATGTGATATTCTAATCATCACTGAAACCAAGAAGGAGTCCTACACCCAAGCCTCTCTTAGATCTTTAGGGGGTAGGAAAATCACCTCGTGGTCTTATCTTGCTTCCACAGGTGCCTCTGGAGGCATTTTGATTGGTTGGGATGGCAAATTATTTGATCTCAAGGCACACCTGACGAGTAACTTTAGCTTGTCTTTACACTTTCTCACTTTCGAAGATAATTTTGAGTGGTGGCTCACAAGGGTCTATGGCCCTTGTGAAACAAGACTTAAGTCTGACTTCATTGAGGAATTGTATGGCCTTAGTCAAGTGGTTAACGAAAACTGGGTCCTCAGTGGAGATTTTAACTTAATAAGATTTTCCCATGAGCATTCCTCTTGCCCAAGGATCTCTGGACATATGTCAAAGTTTAACGAATTTATAAATGGAAACCATTTGATGGACCTCTCCCCCATCAATTGTTTCTACACTTGGACTAATTACCAAACAGACCCTTCAAGGTCAAGCTTGACCGTTTCCTTGCTTCATCTCCTTCGTCTTCTAAATTCCCCAACTCATTCTTTTCTGGGAAGGCCAGAGTGATTTCTGACAATGTCCCAATTGTTTTAGACATTGTTAGACAAAATTGGGGTCCCACTCCATTTCGATTCTATAGATCTTGGCTTCTAATTGACGGATGTAAGTCTCTCATTCAGGATTGTTGGCTGGAATCGAGAGCTCTCTTTCACACTCCTAACTCATTGGCTGGATTCACCTATAGGTTGAAACATCTGAAGCAACGTCTAAAAAGTTGGGTTGGCTCAATTAGATTGGCCAGAGGTCAGAGATTAAGTTACATTGAAACACGAATACAATATATCGATAGCTTATCGAAGCACTCTATTCTCAATGATGAGGTTTGCATAGAAAAACAAGCATTGCGAGCATAGCACTTTGAACTTCTAAAAGAACAAGAGATTTTCTGGAAACAGAAATCTAAAATTCAATGGTTAAAAAAGGGTGATTCCAACTCTTCCTTCTTTCATAGTATAGTTAATTCTCATAGACGGATCAATAGCATTCTCTCGCTTACCATCAACTCCATGCAGCTCACTTCTCCTTGTAGCTCAGGAAACCCTCCATTTGATGAGATCCTCAAAAGTTTCTGGTTACATTCTCAAGCTAGATTTTGAGAAGGCATTTGACAATGTCAATTAGGAATTCTTATTAGACTCTCTGTAGGGGTTAGGTTTTGGGGGAAAATGGATCTCTTAGATCAAGATGTGTATTTATTCTACTAACTTTCCATATTACTTAATGGATCATCTCATGGTTTCTTTGGGGTTGCAAAAGGGCTTAGACAGGGGGATCCTATCTCCCCCTTGCTCTTTATCATAGCTACACATGTCCTAAATCGAATGTTACAGTTAGCACTGAATCATAATCTTATAGCAGACATTCAATTCCCTCATGGGGGACCCCATGTGTTAAATATTCAATATGCTGATGATACCATTTTGTTTTTAGCTGAAGGCTTAGAGAATATTGTTAATATTAAATGCATTCTTTGCTGTTTCCAATCATGTTCTGGCCTAAAAATCAACTTCCTTAAATCATCCCTCACTGGGATAGGGGTAGGCCAAGACTCTATTGACAATGCTTGCAAGTTCTTAGGTTGCAAGTCAGCTGAGCTACCTATTACATATCTGGGTATGCCTCTTCATTATAGGAAAGCCACTCGAAAAGATTGGACTCCAATTATTGAGAAGATATCTTCCAAATTATTTCACTGGAAAGCACATTTTCTTTCCCTTGGTGGAAGGCTGACGTTGATTAATTCAGTCTTATCAGCCATTCTCACCTATTTCTTGTCAGTACTACACATGCCTAGACAGGTAGAGAAAGATATTGACTGGATTAGGAGTAACTTTCTATGGAAATCTGACCCTACTTCCCTGAAGGGGGTGCATTTAGTCAAGTGGGCTTCTCTTTGTAGATCTAAGCAGCATAAAGGCTGGGGGATTATTAACCTCAGTAATTTTAACTTAGCACTCAAAACTAAGCTTTTATGGCAATTATTCTCACGAAATTGTCATGTGAAATGGAAAGAATTAGTAAAGGCTAGATACCTTAATTCCCTTTGGCCTGGTGCTCTATTAAATACTTCCACAAACTATTGCTCCCCTCTGTGGCTCTGTCTTAAACACTGTTTTAATATTCTTAATTGTTTCTCGATACACCATTTGCGGAATGGGGAAGATACGTTATTTTGGGAACATAATTGGTGGAATGGGACA
The DNA here is from genome assembly GCA_024699735.1 of Posidonia australis. NCBI lineage: Eukaryota > Viridiplantae > Streptophyta > Magnoliopsida > Alismatales > Posidoniaceae > Posidonia > Posidonia australis. The sequence goes on along the minus strand of JAMKQA010018002.1, from coordinate 8,913 downwards.
AAATTTAAACATCTTTTCCCTGAACTCTACTTTGTCAGTAAATGGAGGAAAGCTTCTATAAAATCCATATGGGAGTTATTCAGAGAGGATTTTAGCAAGTTGATTGATCACTCTAAAGTTCAATTGCGTGATTGTCATACTTAGCAATCACAATTTGATTCGTTGGTGTCTATCATCCACTCTACCCATTTGGGGGAGGAGGAGGACACCCTCTCTTGGACGCCTTCCCCCACTTCTTTTTTCACTGTTAAGTCCTGCTACAATGTATTAAACGATGGTGGACTTAGATTCACTTTCTCTGAGCATATTTGGCAGAGCTAGGCTCCGCTGAAGGTCAAACTCTTCTCTTGGCTGGTACTTCATAACAAGAATTTGACTAAAAAAATTTGGCCAAAAGAGGTTGGACTAGCTCTCTAAACTGTATTTTTTTGTGACTTACACATTGAATCCAGTAATCATTTATTTCTGAACTGTAATTACATTAGCCAGATATGGTACTTTTTCGTTCCTTCACATTTATACCCTGGTTATTATAGTATGCATGACTTGTTTCTTCATAAACCTGCTCTCAGATTTTCTTTAAATAACCGTGGTTGGTATGTTTTGCTTCAAGTTATCCTCTGGTTAACCTAGAAAGAAAGAAATTGTAGAATTTTCCGTGGCTCTTCTAAGCCTTATTTTCTTATTATTTTGGATGTCATTGGACTAATGAATCAATGGTTAGATACTCTTGTTTCAGGGTTTGAAAAGGAGGTTTTGATGAATTCATTATCTTCTATGAACGCCGCATGGTCTGCGAACCAAACCTCCAACTGTTCTTTGGAGGCTCCTCACCCCACCACTGTCGCAAACATGAAAGAGACTGCCCTTGCTTCTGATATGGGACAGTAGATTTCCTTCAAACCTTGAAATCCAGCAATGCTGGGTGGCATGTATCTATTTGGCAAAAACATTGCCATATCGTCTTTTTTTTACTGTATAGTGCTCTGTGAAATTTTGGACGTTTGATTCCCTTGGTTCTTTTTCCTTGGGATTTTAAATTAATGCTACTTACCGTTACCAAAAAAACCTATTGTTGCAATTATTGATATAAAGATTTTATATTTGTTAATGTATGTTACTGTGGTTTACCTTCATAAAACAACAAATTATAGGAACTTGAACCTACCTTAATTTCTTAACTAATTTTTAGTGTTTTTTGTGAAGCATGCAATCGTACATCAAAACCTGTTATTACAGCACACATTCTTGGCTTCATCACTTTTGTGTGCAAAATATCTACCTAGTCATGTTTCATTTTCTCGAAGATGTCACATGGCATTCGAGTTCTCTAGTCGAATTCATGCCCATCTCTTATTGATTCCCCTCAAATTAGAAACAAGAGATTCACATCATTTTCTGCACACGCTACGACTGGTTAGCTATCATTTATAATCCAGCAAACCATTAATGATGATGGACTTGAGGCATGACTCATCACTAATGACCATAACACGTTTGAGATGCGATGTCATGTTTGACACATCAAACATGTGTATAACTGAAAGGGCCCAATGCATTTTTGCATTGCCTATATAAACACGCCATCATCCTCTAGGCTATTGGCGATAACATAAACACCAATTCTAATCGTTTTGCTCCTTTGTTTCGCAATCTTTGCTCTCTTTGTCTCTTGGGCGGCGCGGTTCGTTCTCACCATCATCTGGTTCCAATTTGAAGAGCACTTCACCATGCCATCGGAGTTCTTGTCACCTGATAATTATCTTATCGCTCCAACACACTCTCTTCATGGCAAACACCACCAACGAAGGCGGGTTCGCCTCCACAAGTGCACAAAAGTGTCAAAGCTGCACGAGCATGTCGAGTGTTGCTTTTGCTTGTGCGAGGTCAAGGAGGGAGACGAGGTCAGGGAGCTAAGGTGCAACCAACTTTTCCATAGAGTGTGTCTTGATAGGTGGGTCGACCATAGCCGTGCTAATTGCCCATTGTGCAGAGATTGGCTAAGTGCACCACTAATTGCCGATTCAACGAAACGCACATCGTAGGCTTTCGTGAGCCAGAGATCAATGATCCGAGCATAATTCTCATGGCAAACCTTGCGATTACATAGGTTGTTGGCGGAAATCATTGAATTAATGTTTCTTGTTGCAGTTAGTTTGATAAGTTTGGGACACATACCTTTGATAATTATTAGTTAGGAAGAGAATTTGTTCACATTAATTGTGGTCCTCTTTGCCATGGTTAGGACGTAAGGATCAAGTATGGGCTCGGTGTGTAAAAAAATGGTCCAGCCCTTTATCTTGAAATCGATGCCATAATGCATATGTATATTCACCAGAAGAAAATAGACGGAACTCTTGACAATCAATGGCAACATTTGAAATACCTCTACTTCTGTTTTCGTCAGCTATCAACAACAAAACCATAAGTTTTCATATAATTAATTGTTACCAACTCCATTTTTACTTCCTTTGTTTGCTCTTGATCTTTTTATGCCATGAAATATAGAGAAACATGAATAATCCTTGAAGTCAAAAGAATATTGCGTTTCGATTATTACTAGGTTCAATGTATTATGAATTGTTGGCCTTGGAAGATACCAATTGTTAGATGAGATGTGATTTATTTTAAGAAGGCCCACATATGTAGTGGTCGACGGGTGCTCTTGTCTATCTACCTATCTATCTATCTCTAGCAGAGCCAAGTAGTGTCAAGTGGGTAATATGACCCATTCAAATTATGAAAAACTCCTTTAATAGTATATTTAAATTTTTTTTATCACTCTACCAAATTACAATGACCCATTCATGATCCACAATCCCACATAACATAAATACCTAAATCCTAATGCTTCCTTTCATTCTCTTCTTTCTCTCTCGACTCTCTCTCTCTATCTCTCTCTCAATCTCTCTTGACTCTCATAGTCTCGCTCGTTGAGACCAACAACCAACCCTAACATACGTCAAAAACCCCATCGTTCTCCACAATCTTGCCACCCTTTGTCCTCTACAACCTCATCGTCCTCAACTAACAATTTGTTGCAAGCGCCTCCAGCAACCCCACCACCTTTGGTCGTTGTAGACACCTTGACAAGGCAAGAGCACAAGTCCCCGCAACTGCTATAGGCTTGCAACACTCACTTACTTAGCTACTCCCATCTAAGTGTCCAATCTCTACTACCAACTTCCCTATCGGCTGTTGCTTGACACTGCCTCCTGCACTACAAGAAAAATATGCTATTTTCTTGCAAAGTCCTCGTTAAAAGTCATTGTGAGGAAATTACGAGTACAATGGATCCTTGTAAAAAATTAATTCGTTAAATCAATATTACGAGGACAATTCCTCGCAATTTCCTCCGTGTAATTTAGCGAGGATATTTCGAAGACTAAATTCATCATAAAATAGTTGCTAAGTGCTCGCAAAATTGTCGCAATATGCTCACTAAGTGCTCGCTTAATAGCGAAGACTTTGCTAGGAAAAGTTGAGGAAAAGTCCTCGCTATTTCCTCGTTATATACTTGTAATATATTCGTTAAGTGCTCGCTAAATATGTGACTAACGAGGATATTACGAGGAAATGTCCTCGCTATTTACAGTTAGCTGTCCAAATTTAGCAAGGACTATTCCTCGCAATGTCCTTGCTAAATCTGGGCTAAAAAAAAATACAATGAATGATATAGATTAATATATCTGCAAAATTAACATTCAAATGCATTCATAAATATATGAAATCAGACACACATTACATATTCATAAATTTTATAAAGGAAAGTTTCAATTGATTATACAACATAAGGTTTTACACATCCGTTTATTTACAAAATTGATGATAATACAACACTGATAAGACCTAATATAAGTCACTCGATATAACACAAGTCAAAACAAAATAATACAGATCATTTTCTTTGAGAACTAACTTGCTTTCCTTTACCTTTTGAGCGATGTTGACGTGTATATTCATCGTAATCTTCCTCATCATCACTTGACAAATCAACTTCCTGCTCGTTCCCATGTTTTTTGATTATAAAAAACAAACTTAAAATATGTTATGATGGATAATGATTATATTATAATGTTGAAATCAACAAGATAATTAATGCATATCAAAAATTTTAAAACTAAATAAAACTTTACTTTACAAGTCGATCCTCCAAAGCATGTATTTCATTCTTTATTTCGGTTGTGAAATCCTCCATTATAGCCGCCATTTGTGAACTCTGAGAAATGAAGAACTCCAGATCTAATGAAGTAGAAGCCTGAGAAGTGGAATGATACTGCTTAGTAGAAGGCACAAAAGGACCAATAGAACATTCTTCTGAGTAATATAGATTCAAATCACCCAGACCTTGCTTTCTCGATTAACTATCCACATTTCTTTCTATCGAAATTTGTTTCTAAAGTTTCTTGTCAAAGGCTGGGTGCTCATTGACATTATTGTTCCTATATTTTTGTTGATACAAGAAGGTATACCTATCTTGTATAAATAAACATAAGAAGTTAGTTAAAGATAATATAAGATATAAGTATAAATTATCAAAGTAATTTTAATTATAGCCTTGATTACTTACAAGGACATCTTTTGCACTTGGAGTTGACCAAACCTGCTTCGACCTACTAGTGTAGGATGCAGTTCACCACTCAGACACTGTAGGTTCCCTGCATAGTTTAATGGCCTGTAACAATTAAAACATACTGTGACTATGCTGGTGGAACCCTGCACGGCTCTCCAAGGTACGTGGACACACACAAGGAGTCCTGATATGGTCACAGCGAAGATGGTGAATCCGGAGAAGGAGACTAGACTTGGAAACACCAAGGAAGGATAAGAAAATAATAAGGAAAAGGAGTCGTCACCTAGTCTTTTAATGAAAAGACGAGGAAAACTAAACACAAAGGGAAAAACCTAAGGAAATCAATGCGAAGAAAAAAAACACATGTATGCTTCGTGCCTAATGGATGTAGTGCACAAATTAATGTGGGCCAGAAAAAAGGTAAGGATTCTTATTACGCATGGGGAAGGAGTTAGGCACCCCCATGTGCCCGAAGAACTTGGTCTTTCTAGGTTTCCTGCTTGCTAATGGTCTATTCTGTGTATACTTGTCTACTCTGAATGCACATGTCTAAGATGAATACGAAAACATGCCAAATCCAAGAGAAGAAATGAATAAAAAGGAAAAAAATGATAATCCGATGGACAATGTAGGCATTAAAAATGCCATTTTACTGTACGCCCTTAGGCGATGAGGAAAATCGTGAAAATCGAGAATACTCGGAAAGCGTCACACAAATCAGCGGAAACTTGAAGAAATCCGAGAAATTCAAATGGGAGAAAATAATTATCATTCGGGCCAATGTCGGCATTGTTAAGCCTGTTAATGTACGCCCTCGGGCTATGGAAAACCAAATCAAATCAAAATGGTGAAAATTAGAAGAAATCTGGGAAATAATGTGAAAATGGAATCTGAAATAAGTTGGAAATGTGTGCATGATGTAAGGAAGAAGGTAGGAGGATACATGCAAGAAAAACGGGTAGCAAAATGTAGAAAAAGAAAGCATGTGTGAAATATGTAAATTCCAGGGACTTCTGTGCAAAATCACATATCCTTAATAAAGGCGAGATTCTAGGGCTAAATCAGCAAAAATGCTTAGGAAAACATATTTTATGTAATTTTGAAGAAGTTGGGGGTTAAATGTGCAAAACTGTGCATTTTTGGTCAAATTCAGGATTCCTAGGGTCTAATCTACAATTTGGTCAGTAAAACATGTGTTCAATGCAATTCTGAAGGAATTCAGGGTTAAATGGGCAAGATAATGGACTTATGTTTGAAAATATGAAACTTTAGGGACTGTTCTGCAAATCTACTCTAAAAAACATGCATTCAGTGTAAATTCAGTGAAGTTTAGGGTTTAAAATGCAATTCTGAACACATTTGAGTAAAAATTTAAATCTCCAAGGTTTAATTTACAATTGTGCCAGAAAATCATGTATTCAGAACAATTTCAATGAAATCCAGGGTTTTCTATGCAAATTATGAACTTAAGATGAATTAAAAGTAAATCGGAGGGTTTATGTCAAACATTTGAGCCTGGAAAACATTAATAAAAATGTTCAAGAGTCACACTGCAATTCTTCAAAACAAAGCATTATTTAAAAGGTTAAAAACTAATGCAAGGACCTAAAAGCAAAATGATAGGACCTAGTTGCAAACAAAATAAAAGAAATAGAGTTTTTTTAAAAGAAGTTTTTATTATTTTAAAAAGAAAAAGAACGACGACCATCGACGATGGTACCCTGTCGTCGACGGTCATCTGGGATGTCTTTCCAGGCCTCCCTGATGCCTGATTAGGCATCTAAGCCCATCGGGAGCAAGAAGGAGGGAAAAGGGACACATCCAGTGGCTCCGATGAGGCACTGGACGGTCGGAGGTTGCTTCCCACCTCCCTCGCCGTCACCAAGACTTCGGTGACGGCGACGGGGAAGAAAGGGTCGTTGGAGGTGGCGGAGCAACGATTCTGGGCTGCTGAAGGCTCGGGGGCGTGGAGAGGAAGAGATTCTACCACTTAGAGCAAGAAAAGGCGTCGTTCCTCAACCCCTGGATCCTGCTCATCGTCGACCCGATCCTCTCCGGCGAGCTCGACTGTGGAGGTCATTCGGAGCTTGAATCAGGGTGACAAAGCTTCCGGAGTGCAGGGGGAGAGTAGAGGAAGGTTCCCTAATACTCGGAGAGGGGCTGCGATGAGTGAAACATCTGGTTGAACTTCACTGTTCACCTACTTCTCCGGCGACGGTGAGGGTGCATCCGGAGAGCTCTTCCTGGTGGCTTCTAGAGGAAATGTTGCGGTGTTTAGAGGGGTGGAGAAGGAAGATAGGACCAGGCCCAAGAGAATGGAGCACGCTAGGGCATGAATCACTCACTGGATTCGTGCCCCCACCTCCTCTGCCGGAGAATTGCGTCCCACGACTCAAAGTCCACCTGATTCCAGCCAAGGGAACCACCTGGCCTTACTGGAATCAATTAGAGAAGGTAGAGGAGGACCTGGGGAACTAAATTAGAAAGAAATTGAGCTTTGATTAGGGCTTACCTGTGTTGGTAGTGATGAAGGTCATTGAAGCTCGTCGGAGTTGGCCTGAACCTTGATTTCTTCTCCTCTCTGAGCTTTCTCTCTAATTTGGGACTCCTCTGGTGATTCTGGTTGGGAGAAAACTCTTTGGTTTCTCTCCTCTCAAATTTTCCAAGTTTTTTCCCCTTTTTTCTCTCTTTTTTCTCTTACAAATGGGAGGGGTATTTATAGGCTTGCAATGGCTAGGTAGTTTGTTATGGGTTATTATGGTTAGTTAGAGATTGTTATGGTAGAGTGAGAAGTGGTTAGGGTTATTATGGTGGAGTAAGAAGTAGTTAGGGTTGTTATGGTGGAGTGGGAAGTAGTTATGGTTGTTATGGTAGAGTGGAAAGTGGTTAGGGTTGTTATGGTGGAGTGAGAAGTAGTTAGGGTTGTTATGGTAGAGTGGGAAGTGGTTAGGGTTGTTATGATGGAGTGAGAAGTAGTTAGGGTTGTTATGGTAGAATGGGAAGTGGTTAGGGTTGTTATGGTGGAGTGAGAAGTAGTTAGGGTCGTTATGGTAGAGTGGGAAGTGGTTAGGGTTCGTTTAGGTGGTTAGAGGTTGTTATAGGTTGTTGGGGTTTTGGATTAGGGTTTAGGTTTAGGGTTTCAATTAGGGTTTTGGATTAAGTTTAGGGTTTTGGATTAGGTTTAGGTTAGTTTTAGGGTTTTGAATTAGTTTTAGGGTTTTAGACTAGGTTTAGGGTTTAGGACTAGGTTTTTGAATTAGGTTTAGGATTTTGAATTGGATTTAGGTTAGTTTCAAGGTTTTGGACTAAGTTTTGTCTAGGTCTAGAGTTTTAGACTAGGTCTAGGTTTAGGGTTTAATTGCAAACATATGGGTTGTCTACACATACGTTATTAATTTAGAATATTATCTTTGTTCCATGTATATAATGATATACACTTTTCATGTTCATAGAATTAGTACGTTTCAATTGATGTAGTTTTCACTCTCATTCAAACATCAAAATCTTGGTCGTGACAGACTATGATGTTTCTTCATTTGTTCAATTTGTCTTAATATTGATAGAGAAGGCAAGAGGGCAGAATAAACCAAACACTAATCTTTTAACTCCACCGAGATTTGCAACTACTATAAAACAAACATTTATTTAGAAAACAAATGAGAGGAGAAAGGAGAAAAAGCCACTTGGCTATCTTAAAATTGCCGTCCTTTCTGTCTAAAATTCTTGATGCATACCAAGTTTGTATTCTAGTGTATAATCCTTTAAAAAAAGACTAGCAATACACATGCTTTAAAGAAACGATTACTTTTGTTACCTGGCAGTTTCCAATACACTAGTGATTTTATAAAATCGTATAACCTGCTGCTAATGTGACATCAACTTTCTAAGTAAATTTGCCGACTTCATCTTAAAGAGAGGAGAGGTCCCAGTGAAAAGTTTAAAAATATCAATGTACAAGGAGGTCAATCATAGATCAGTTCTCATGCATTTCACTAAAATTATAACTCGAATGAAGGGCACAAGCAACACTTCAGTAGGAAATTATGACGAGCTTTAAGAGATGAATAGGCAATGTATGAAGCAGTCTCCATTTCCCAGAGAACGAGATTCTTAACATTCAGAATTTTGTGCTGCCAAACCACCAATTTACTAACATCTGACATAATTAACAACTAAAGGTTTTTAACTGAAAAAAGTCTACCAAGAGATACCCTGATACCCTTCAGAGCCCGTAGATATTATGATTCATAGATCACATGCTGACCATCAAATATTTATAACAGCAAGCACAAAGGCCCAAAAGCAATGAACTCTGAAAGAATAGAGTTAAAAGGAAACTT
>JAMKQA010018001.1:0-16069 GCA_024699735.1 Posidonia australis | reverse complement strand
GCTCTCACCACATGGCACACACTCCTGCACCACCCCCACCCCCACCCCCCACAACTCGCTGCACAGCACACACCCTGGCCCCCCAACCCTAGACGCCCTCCTCCTCACCCCACCATCCTCCCTCGGCTGCCCATTGCCCTCTCCCTTTCACCGTACAACACACACCCCTCCGCCCCACCCCCAAGACACCATCCTCACCTCCCTACAGCTTGCTGCACAGCACACACAACCCCGCCCCCAACTCCAGATGCCTTCCTCCTCACAGCACGGCCCCTACTCCTCCCCTCCTTCGTTTCACTTTTTTTTTTCATCAATTGTCACAATGGATAAAGAGGAGAAAAAGAGATCCATCTTTTTTTATTTGTTACAACATACATTATTTTTTAAAATTTTTTTAGTATCACTAAAATAAATACAATGTACTGTAAAATTGAAATTGAAACTAAATTAAAACAGAAAAAAATAATAACACTAAAATAAAAACAAAGAAGTGTGAAATTGAAATTGAAACTAAAACAAAAAAAATTAAAACGTTACTAATAAAAAAACAGATATTATCATATAAGAAGTGATATTAAAGTGTAACGAGATATTAATGTCATTCAGTTAACATAAAAATAGGCAGAAATTCACAAAATCACTATTATAATATAAGTAGTTTTGCTAATTTAAAATCTAGATTTAATCTCAAAAATGGAATATAATTTTTATGGTAGATGATCGAAGACTTTACCAAACAAAAGTAAGGATGGACTTTACCAGATAATTTACTTATATATACACACACACACACACACATTTGATGAATAAGATTGGATCAGAATACACAACTGGAGTTTGTATTAGTTTAGATATGTAGATAGCTAGCGAATCAAAATCTGAATATACCTACGAGACTAGATTGTTACAAACAAAAAGTCCTCTATGCATAAAATTTTTTCCTCACCATTTCAAGTTCTGAAAAAATAATAATAATCCGACCATCCAAATAAGATTATATTGAATTAAGAAATAACATGTTTCTTCTTTCAAGACAAAACATAACCTGTTTTCTCCTTAAAGGTGCACTTGGATGTGTGTGTGGACAGTCTTCTTGAAGTTTGAGGATCAACAGTAGATGAATCTATGAATAACCACGGCCTTGTCCTCTCTCCTTGCAGTAAGCCATTTGGTCCTGTGAAAACATCTAAAACCTGCAAGTCTGGTCCAATATTAATCTCTAATGTGATAAAAAATTGTAATTCCAGAAATAGATGTTTTTTTTTGCATAGTCAGGAAATTAAAAGACACAAATTACATATACAAGTACTTGCTTTAGAATGCAAAGTGGGCAATGGAAAAGATTCTATAGATGGTAATATCCTCCAGCCACCTCGACAAGCAAGTAGTGAATTTCTCTATATGCATCTAACACGCAAGAAAAAAATTTGATGCTATGAACAATGAGAAATCTGTGGAATAAGTTAATAAGAGGACGGTAACTAAGAAACCTATGATGACATAAATTATAATCCTGGTGCTGGAGTGCTTCAATAGTTCTATAGGTCAGACTTATCCACAATACGAAGACAATAACTAAAAGACTTATGATGACATAAATTATAATCCTGGTCTAGAGTGCTTCAATAGCTTTATAGGTCAAACTTATCCACTATACGAGGACAATAACTAATAGACTTATGGTGACAAATTATAATCCTGGTGCTACAGTGCTTGTATAGTTCCATAGGTCAAACTTATTCACAACCTGCATCAATGCAAGGCCAGTTAGGTGAGGTCTATTCGATTCTACTGTTGGGGTTACAGGATCCCAAAATCTGAGACAATGAATTCTATTGAGAGTCACCAAAATACATTTTCCTGGTGGTTTTTCTTGGTCACAACAATATATATTTACTATTCTTGCATGCCTGAATTTCTAATGTAAAATTCTTGAAACAACTTAGATTTGACCTATAAAACTACACATCTCATTGATTGAATACAAAGATACCAATGGTCAGGCAGTGAGAGAAGGCATTTTTGAGATATATGGCTCACGTGACCAAATTCCATACTAGATATACTTGCATATCCAGATACAAGTTGGATGCTTGCAAAATTGCAACTCAAAAATAGATCTGAACATTGAATTTACAAATCACTACAAGTCCATGTGGCATATCTTTTGGATCTTTGGCCTAAAAAGCTAATTACTCAAGCAGCCAGGTTACTTCTATATTAAGTCTTGTTCATGATAAATAACATATCATATTCATGCTTTTTAAGGTTTCTGGGAAGCATAGGAGTTAAATTATGAAACACATATACAAATTTTCACAGTTCAAAACATTATGCATTTCTTGACTTGTGACTATAGTGCTTTATGAAATAACCAACAATACGATGGTCCAGTGACATGTGTACCAAATGCTTTAAGGATTATGATCCCCTAGTTGAACATCTCATGTACATCATCGTTCAGAATTCAGACAGTAATATGAGATTGGGAAACCTAGAGCTTTCACACATGATGGATAGACTTCCAGGTTGAGAGTCACTTATGAGAGATACTTGTAAAGAATAATTTCCAGGGAATTTACCACCACGAAAAAAGCTATTCATTAGATGTTAAGACTAGTAAAAGGAAAGTTTATTTCCCTACTAATAATAAATCATAATAAATATCTTCTATAATCACTAGATTTATTGAAAACAGAGGAAAAAACGCACATGGGATGATGATGGGAGCATCGTAATGACAACATCACTTGAGTCAGCAAGTTCACAAGGAGTGTCTTTTGTAGCCACTCCTTTCTCTGAGAATTGGTTCATTGCGTCCTGGTTGCTGAAAGTGAATCAGAGTATGACAAGATTCAGAAAATGACAGTCCAAAAATCAACCACCATTGACTTTACAAGTTACATGTAAGTTATTGATTGCTGCTGTTGCACAAAGATGAATGCAGACACCAGAAGTCAAGTTCGTTAACAAGTTCACTTCGTAATAAAGAATAGAGAAGGACATCTTATTACCAAAAATTTCATGAAAAATGTTGTAATGATCACAAAGAAAACTGGTCCATGATGCCTGCATCAACGAAACCTAACCAGTAAGTGTCAACATAAACTCACATGTCATGAACAGTGACTTGGTAACCGGCTTTAATTAGGTTGTTAGCCATATGGGAACCAATGTTTCCCACACCAATGAATCCAACTCTCTGCACATCTCAAGAAAATAAATTATTAAATCCAAACTGTTACAACTTAGGTAAAGACCAAAACATCAACAGTACAAAAACAACTGGAAAAAATTACCGAAATCTATCAAAGAAGCTAAAACATGTTTATAGATTTCCACAAACACTGATAAATGAAGGACCCATTTCCTAATTAATAGAAAAGGCAAAAAAGGAGGGATTTTTCTTGCCTCCAAGGATAGGTGGGGTGTTGTCGTGGAGAACCATCGAATCAGAGAAGAGCCATGAGATGAGAAAGCTTTATTCGACTTGCATCTTGAAAGGACTGCTGCCCACATCGCCATCTCTCTCGCTCCCCTCTCTCTATCTCCCTAGTCCAGACATGTTCAAATATTTGCACATGGGAGGAGTAAAAGAGAAGCTGTGTCAGCTGCGAACCATTCTTGTCTTATTATACATGCACTGGAATAATAATCTCAGAGCCATAGAATAGATTCTGATGAAACCACGCCTTTTGTGTTTAAAATACTTGTATCTAATCTCTTCATAACGTTTTTTTTTTTTTTTTTTGGTTGCGAACGAGGAAACTTAGGATCCTATCAACTGCAAAGCGGTTCAATGTCGATCTAGGAGACGAGATTTGAGAAAAATCCTTCTCCAAGTTTAAGACACAGGAAACTACTAGCATTAGTTGGTGTGATCAATTAATAAAATCTCAAGTAGAACCTTACTTTGTCAGAGAGTCTAACTTACGAAAGTCAAGACATGCGTCTAATCCGAATATATCTCCTGTAATATACGGATTTTAAACCCACGACCATAAAGAACAGGAGAATCCTTGATTGCGGCCTGCTAATCTCTTCATAACTTAACCCATGTCTTCGTTATTGTCCAACAGAACTGTCGTGCCACTTTGGATTCTGGGAAACATTATCGAGTTATCATGCCCGTAAGCATACCAGCTGTCCATCAATGCTCCTTCAGGAATAAAGTTTCCCGACACTTGCTGACGAGGAATAAAGTTTCCCGACACTTGCTGAGCAGGAATAAAGTTTAGTGCTGCTTACAAGAGGATAATCCTGATCAAGAATTCCACCAAGTTGATGTCAATGACATGTTATCTTCTTTTTTCTTGCTTTCTGTCAATGTTTGTTTCTTGATTCTTCAGTTCAGATCACGTATAATAAATTACTCATCCTTTCACTTGCAATTTGTGGGGTTGGGAGGGCGGGGGAAGAGAGAGAGAACTTTGATATAGTAACCGTGAAAAGTAACTATGGATGTTTCACTGGTATTTTGCACCAGAAGGCACTTTGATCTGATGTAATGCTTTCACTAGCTAATCTGCAAATTTCATTTGATATGAAAATACAATTTGTTTTGGCCACGGACTCCGATTACAAGATATAACTTGACATCTCCAGCGTTTCCGTTATCAATGATATCATACGAAGCTAAACAATCTTAAAGGATAAGTTACATTGAAATCTAAACACTTAACTCAAAATCAATTGATGATAAGTGAAAAAATACATTTATATATAATCACAAGATTAATATTCACATTAACTGACAAAAGACTATTCTAACACTCCCACTCCCACTCATGTATAATCTCCTTTTAGCTGTGATATGTCTTTTCTTAAATACAGATGGATACATTTACATTAGCCTATTTGGACCTCTTTCAGACTCTTACGACTGTGTTAAAATCTATACATCCAATTCCAAATCAATTAACAATAAGTAGTAGATTTCACATATATATAACTACAAGTTCAACTCTCATGTTAACTGATGTAAAACCATTCTAAGACTTTGAATGATATATTTACAAACATTTATATAAGTATCCCACAAATAACAAGAGTGGACATGCCAAACAAGGCTGCAAATTAGGCCCTTGTTTACGGCACATTAGCACTGAACAATTTATTCATGCACACTGCAATTTTTTTCCCTTCCCATATCTGCAGATGGAAAAAAACCTCAAAAGAGAACAACTTGGAGCGTGCACAGCTCAAATCTACAGCATTTGTTGCTGAATTTGTTTGCATCAAACCTGTACAGATGTGTACTTTTCATTGACGAAATGAGATCGTTATAGCTGCCATTAGATTGAACCCATGCATATTAGTCACATTCTTCATGGAATATAACTGCCATACAAATTTTTCACATTGATATGTTGTGTTACGGGGTACTCTGCAATACACAGAAAGATGAGAAATATCGACATGAATATCAAACCAAACTGTTAACATTGAAGGATTAAAAAAATTGCCAATAATACCTTTCAACTGCAACAAAAGGAAATCTCTTCATTCCTGTTGCAATGAATTGGTGTTCTGATTTTGGCTCCCATTTGGTAGCTGAGAAGCAGCAGTGTTCCCACTTCCTGAGTCCTGATTTCCTTGAGAACCAGGGTATTGTTCAACTACATTTTGTTGCTGTGCAGCTTGTAATCTTCGTCTGGCTCTCCATCTCAGGTATTCCACAATCAAAGAGTTTGTGCCGATGGAAATCCCAAATCCGGTGAAAGATGATAGTAGGACAGAGAGAACAGCACTAACATTGAGCTGGAAATTTTGAAAAACATTTTAGAAGCTTGTACCAATGAAAAGAGTCACGTAGTCTATAAAATCTAAAAATAAAAAATAAAACTAAAAAAAATACCTACCACACTGTAGAAGATGTGTGCAAAAAGAATTACAATTGCGAACTGAAAAGAGGCATATGCCCAAATATAGCTCCTGGTCACTGAAATCACACAAAAGCCATACTGGTTTGAGCAAATAGACATGAAACTGCACTAATCGGTTGCAAAAGATCGTGGAAAAAATGGAAAAGAATTAAAACTATTTGAGAATCCCAACATATTGTGAAATTCAAAATATACCAATTATATTTCTTTTGCAGAAGTGAAAATCGATACAGATATAACTCCAGAGAGAAGTAGAACATGTTAACAGGACATTAAATTTGACGTTATTATAGTAAAATTAAATCCAGCTTCTATATTGGGGTAACAATACATGCAAAAGTACATCTTACCCATGGTGGAAGCTATCATGGATGACAAAAGACCCAGAACACATGAGAAAGGTAAAGATATAGCAAGAGCACGGGAACCCTTGTCTGCAACCTGGCATTCAAATTTTAATTACTAAAAGAACAAAAATAAATAACGCTTTCAAATTAATGCTTGGGCAGTTACTAGAAAATAAGAGAGATTGTTCACCAAAAGTTGCTCCAAGAAACAAAAATAGGCTAGCATGCTGACCATAACAAGAACGGGTACATCCTGCCAAACCCTGTCAAATGTATAGACAGAGAAACTGATGAAATTCATGTAAGCAAGCCAGGAATCATATCCAAAATGAGAATTTTATGATAAATTGATAATAAGAGAATACGAGCACAAGCAGGAAATCATATAGCTTTAATGTTCACAAAATTATTTATGTTTATGAATTTGTCTATATAGCACTACTGCCACTTTGGGTTCCTTGGCGGCTAAATTTAGGAAAGGATCTGCAGTGGTACGATATGGTTAGATCTTTAACAAAATCTTCATCTATTGGCATTATCACCGTTATGCAACATACGCCACCATAGCCCATAGGTTGTAATAAAACCAGAAAAAATGTTATAGTTCTGGTGTTTATCATTGTTTGATGAATGTTACTTTCTCTAAATATAACAATTACTATAGTAATCAAGGAACTACGTGATTAACCAGTAGCAAATCAGAACATAGATTCATGTCCCATCAATTTGCAAGCCAGCTCAAATTTTGTGATAAGTTTATTTCTATCTGTACGAAAGAGTCATTCATTCACTCTGAAAATAGGTCACAACTTGATTACAATCTTAGGTAAGTATTTAAGATAGAGAAATGAATCGCTGATTCACACTGGAAGAGGAATAAGTTCAATTTGTAATTACCCTATGCTCTGCACGTCAGAATTCAGACACAATTATATATTATATAGAACACTGACCAAATAAATGGTTTGCAGAATGTTCTAGTTCCAAATCTGCAGACTTCCAGCCACAAATAAAAGTCATTAGAAGACGAATGTTGTAGCTAAACTTGATAGGGCTTGAACCTTTGCGGAGACTAAAATTATATTGTAATCTGTCTGGTTGATATGCATTGGAATTTGGAAGAAGCTTGTATAGTTTGAGGTTGTACATAAATATATGTCTTGGAATAAGGTCAAAACATATAGAACTAGAACAACATAAGTAAATTAAGAAAACAAGTACTTACTACAAGTAGATACTTGACTCTAGAGTAGATGATATGATACAGTTCAAGATTGTAAACTTATACCTGTAATAAGATACTTGCCTCTGCTGCATGTTAGTTGGCCTCTGCCTATTACCAAACTGAGGATTCTGTATTCTTAATAATGTTACAGGTAGATTTTGGACATCTTGCTTGCAAACATCACATGTCTTGTTCCCCTTAATGCTGAACCATTTTACAGCACATTCCTGGTGAGCAAGGGCAAGTTCCCCTTTGCAACTACATTCCATTTTAAGAGTCTCTCCCCCTTCTGCAAGCTCAATGAAACATATCCTGCAAACTGCCTCTTCTTCAGGAATATCTTCACCATCTTCTTCAGTTGCTGCAGGAATAAGATGTATTCCAGGTTTCAATCATTTTGAGGTCATTCATATTAACAATAGAATTGTCACCACTACTACTATTATCTGGGTACTTGGTATTCAATCGCATGAGGACCAATCTATTGTTTTTTGAAGTGATCACTGCAAATATATTTATTCATAAGCAATTTGCACATTAGACAATACCTGATGTTTGATATGTTTTGTAAGTTGTGCATATACACATTCACAAGCCTCTTGTAAAGAAGTAGAACATAACCGATTCCCTTGAGTCTAACCATCTATGTGTCTAACTTTACATGAATCATATATATTCTCCTGCTAAAAATGCTTGAAAATTCATAAAGTATTGCTTAATTGTTTTTCATTCAGAACATGTGTTGTAACCTGCAACTCTGCAAGTACATACTAAAAACTTGGGAGGGTAGTTCCGGCATTCTGATGATAAGAACCCTCAAAATTTTAGTATGAGCTTTCGTCTTTTCAGGTCAATTACATTTCATTACCTTGACCATATGGTCCAAGCTTACATCTATCTAATAAAGAAAGTTGTAAATGCTCCTTGATGTTGGTGCCAATAATAGGTGTCTATTGTATGCTGTCAGCATTTTTTCTCTTGATAGGCAATGTGACCCGGTGATACCTCTTTTGTGGTTTCTCTAAACCCTCCACCAATACTCTCCATTCAAGAAAGCATTTTAAATAATTCTTCAACATGATGACTTACTCGTTTTGCTCAAAGTCAGTACATGGGGAATAAGATCAGAATCTCTAGAGCAAAATATACTAAACCAGTTTACAAGAAAATGCATAAAAACATTGATGGTTCTCTTTTATACCACAAAAGAGTTGTGGAAATTTTGTTTTTAAGTCCACTAGTATGAAACATTGTTCGAGTAGAAAACAATTCACAAATGTTTCCTTTCAAATAAAATTCCTCCAGTGATCAAATTTCAATGATGACTTATTCTAATGGCACCAAAGGCAACATTGAATTAAAGCTATGTTATTAATTCTAAGGGCCCCAAAGATAGTGCAAAGGTCATATGTAACAGCCAAACTTATGGCTAAGTACCAATTGCTGTTGATGTGGAACCATTGTTAGATTCACCCTCAACCACAACCGGACGAGGAGTTACTGGAATCACACGGATCCTTCCCCCTAATGATTCTTGCCGACCCAAACTTCCAGCTTTTGTGTTTCCTGGAACTGAATATGAGCGTGTAATATGCTTCTGGAATTCCGCTTTCTGTGATGGGAGCAAGAAGGCTAATTAGGCTTCATAAACATACAAAAGAGATCTAAAAGAAAAAAATTGTTCAATCATTTGAATTAGGATGATGTAATACACTTAGCACATAATTCAGTAGGGCTGCAAGAAGCATGATTTTCTAAATGAATTCCAGAACACCTGAGCAGATGCACAAAATAGATTCTACAATGACCACTGGCAACTTTATCTTACCAGAAATGATTATAAAAAAATGACCATCCATTTCTGTAAAGACCACTGGTTGTAAAACTGCTACTCAAATCAACGATGAAATTGGTATGAACAAACATTACCATCATGTGCCAAAGGTAAGTGTAACCCATATGCACGTAAAACAAAATCACATCATGTGCCATATGGTCATAAACTGTCTGGATAGTGCAAGCTTGAAAAATCAGATTCCATGTTGCAATTGACACGATAGGGCAGAGTGACAGAATGTGGTGACTGACTGTGATCCATAAGAACAATGGTAGAATATTCACTACTCAGGGGTCTATTTTCTTCAAACAGCAGATTATTTAGAGTTTCAACTACTGGAATCAGTGAATTGTGTGATACTATTGGCCAGGGATCAACAACTGACAACCATTAATAAGGTGAACAAAAAGGATAAATATTGAGTGTAAGAGGGTTAGAGAAGGATAAAGTATCTGAACTTAGATGATTCTCATGCAAAAAAGGAAAGAAAAAGAAATCAAATTGAATTTTGTCAATAATGTTGTGAAAGGAATATATTCACGTGTACACAGAAGTTTGGAACTTGTGAAGGTGTTTAAGTGTAAAAGAGAAGGTTCAGCCCTCTTCGTCGAGTTTAAATGTGTTAAATTGTCAAGAAATGTTCATCAAATTTCCATTTACAAATACTTTCCAAGCCTCATCTGAATATTGTTATCTCTCGTTGTAGCTTCACAGGTGTTTTGACATCACCGAGGCCAGGCACATGCAATGTTACACTTAACTAGATAATCGCTAGATAAGCACAATATCTAATCGATTATAAAGTTGTACTATATGGTTTGCTACATACAAATTATTATAACTAACTGCAGATGGTAGAATTAACTACTTCTGTTGTTTATCCATTCTGAACATAAAAGAAAAAATTACAGCTGATGGTAAGAATTGTAATGAGAACATACATCTAAAACCGACAGATCGATGACATGTCTTTCTGGTGCGGCAAGGGTATTTGAGATTCCAACTGGTGTGACTGGTAAAGAATGTGTTCTTTTTGCTGCTGGTGAAGAGAATACCCTTGTGAGAGAGAAAGGTCGTGAATTAGAAGGCTTATCCTGCTGGCCTTCCGAAGAAAGTGCTCCTGGAAGAAGTAGATTGGCCTTTTCACCCTCTGAGATCGGATTTTTCGTCTTCAAGCTCCGCTGAGGAAGGAGGCTTCTAAAAGATGGTTTGCCCTTCGTTGAGTTTGGCCTAGGCGGCAAGCCTCCTCTTGAAGAACCTGGACTAGGTAGTGAAGAAATATTGATTCTTGTGGATGAAGGCAATTGGTTCTCCAAGGACCTGGAAGGTATCTGCAGTGAGGCAAGATTTGGTTTCCTTGGGTTCTGGACTGGATGAATTTCCCCTCCGCTGCTTCCATTCTGGGTGGAGGCCAAACAATTTCATCAGAACAAAGCTTCGGTGACATAAACCACAGGCACATCAGAGAAACAGACATAAAAATGTACCAAGTTGAGCAAGAATTCAAGTTTGATGGGCTTTATGCAATCTAAGAGCAATATTAGAAAGAGGAAACCAATATGAAAAGAAACATTAACCCAAACGCCAAACACCATCAATCATCACTGTGCTGCTTCAAAAGTGAGGACCAAACAACTATCGGTAAGAATCTATAACCAAGTCATCAGCTAACTAGATGTCTAGATCCTTAACTACTACACCACAAAGCTAACGAAATCCCAGAAAAAGAAGGGGAAGAAAAAGAAAACATCTTTTGCTTCGAATTCGACCAAATTCCTCATCCCCCGTCACCTTTGCTACCCAACGGAGCACAACATCCCAAATTCTCCCAAAAGGCTGCAAATTCTCTCTCTCTCTCTCTCTCTCTCTCTCTCTCTCTCTCAGTCACAAAAACAAAAAAAAAGAAAGGGACCAGCCACACATCAGTAGACAAGAAAGACGAAATCTTTAACAAGACCAAGAGTTAGTGGTGGTGTGATGTTGTTGCTGGAGAGACCTCACGATCGGCGGGAACACCGGGGGGATCGAGTTGGTGCTGCTGCGACGCAGGAACTCCAGACTCATCCATAACGACAGCAACCAGCAGGGCGGGCTCTACGCAAGTGCTCCACGGGATTGCAACATATGTATGGCGAGTGGCAAACGACGGAAGCTGAACCCAGGCGATTCCTCCGATGCGAGGCTGGTGTTTTGTCGTTTCCCGCAGAGCTCTCTGCTCGCTTCTGGACGAGAGCTGGAGCAGAGCTGCAGAGAGACAAAAGGAGAGAGAGAGATGGGAAGTGGAAGGGTGAGTTGAGCTGCTGTGAAATGTGGGAGAGTGATTTTTAAACCCGGTGCTTATCTCTCATTGGTCCGTTGGATTAGAAGGAAAATATGTACCCGACCTTCTTCTTTCTTTCTTTTTACTTCCCTTCTTTCTTCTATTTATTTATTTACTTGTTTATTTATTTTTAATTTCCGTCCTTTTCGTATTTACTTTACCCAAACTGAATTCGCATCGATTTCCTTTTCATTACTTTGGTTGGTTCTTTTTTTCCACCTTTAGTTGCATGAATTGGTAAACATAGAACTGCAGTTGCTTGATGTAGAAATGTAGACGTCATGTTCTGGCATTTGTCGCTTTATTACGTTCTGGTCTCTGCATAGTGTGATTTTTGATAGGGCATATGTGTAATTGTGTACAATTTGATTTATTCTTTTCCAACCTTGGGACTGTATTGTCTTGAGGACGAATGATAATTTGTTCGACTACAGTTGATGTGTTTGAGCATATATAGCTGTCACAGTAGATAATTTACTTATGCGTTATTTATCAATACTAAAAATGGGAGAACGTGTGGCTTTTTATTTGAGTTGTCCTTGTATCTACTTGGAAAAGAGAATCTTCAATGTTCAAACGATACTACTTCGTCAACAATGGCGTGTTTCTTACTTCAAAGCCATGTCTTAATTGGCACTGTTCTCTTCTCGATTCAAGCTTATTTAATTTAAGAAAGGTAAACGAGAGAAGGAACACTACCTTAATCCACCCTTTATCGAGGAAAATGCAATAAATATGAAACTGAGCTTTGATGCAAATTAAATCACCGCACACTCAATCAGTAGTTTAAAGTTCAACTTTAAACTCCAACCAGCATGAACTAGTTATTTTGACTCGCGAATTTCTTTGATTAAAACAAATAGCAGTCGAGCTTGACTTCGAGTCTTCTAAGTCCCGATTATTATTTCTGCAAATATCAAGTTGCATCTTGCTCGAGTTGACTCTCGGCAATAAATTAGAACTCGATAAATTACTGACATGTTTGATTTTTGTTCCAGCAAAGATCATCGTTGCTTGCAACCGTGATAAATTTAAAGTGTTCATGACATTACATGCACTATTTAATATTTTATTATTATATACTAGGAACAATTATTCTAGTAGGATTGCAGGTGATTTGAGTTTTGCTTATTACTCTGGCTAGTTAGGATAGAAATTTTGTCTACCTATTCACTCAACACAAACACACATAAACCTTAATTCCCTATCCCTACCACTCTACCTGACATCCAGTTGTCGCCTATATCGTCATTACCGTTTACTCGCTCTTTGCCTCTCCCACTTCTCTTCAACCTCTCGTTGGTCCTTCGCCTAAAAGAATGGTGTCACGGCAGAGATAGGTTTGTTGTACGTAATCTTCTTCTCCTCCTCTTGTTCTTTTTCCACAGTATTGTCTTCTACTTCTCTTACCTTTCTTTCTCAATAAGCTACTCTCAAGACATTAGGGACCTTAATTTGTCATCAAGATCAAAATCTCAAACAAAGTATGTTGTTTGGATTGATTCTTCTTGTTTGACTCCTGTTTTTTATGTAGGGTTCTAATGTATATAAAATCATAATCTAATGTAGAATTTCTTCTTACTAATCCTACCAACTCATCGGCCATTAGACCAAGTCACCATCAGCAACCTTCGTCTTGGATAGATTTAGTTACTAATGAAGAAAGTTTTACTTTTTCGTATATTTCCTTGTAATTTTTGTATCAAACAGTAATGATTGGAAATGTAAAGTTACTTGATTTTTCACGAAAAGAAATGCATTTACAAAGCATCTGAATAGTGTGGTTCAAATAATTATAAGAGAACATTGAAGATTAAAAGAAGCTAAAAAGGAAACAACGATTTATAAAAGAGACATAATTTTCATGTCATCGTGACTAGGTAGGGAAGAAACAACATTGTTTGGTTGAATGATGAAACCTAGCACGTTATCTCCAAACATTCACTTCCAACACTAATATTTGACATTTATATATCTCTATTGTTTGGGGCATTTTCCCAGAAGTTTCGAATCTTTGTTCTTTCATTAGAGACATGCTAATCCATTGACTATTGTTGTTGTTATTCAGACAATTGATATGAATCAGACTTTTCTCTCATTTCTTGTTATTTATAGGTTGACTTGAAGGATTGTTATTTAAAAATTAGAATGTAAGAGTTATTTTCAATATTTTTTTTTTTCGTCATCAAATTCTAAACTTTTGAATCATAGATCGAGTTGGTTAAATTATTTTGTGTTTTATTATATTCTTGATAATTCTCTATACTTTAAAATTATAGATCATAGTTAAGATATTTTATATTTTGTTGTATTCTCAATGATATTTTAAATATTTGAATCATCAATCATAAATGATATGATTAAGTGATATTATATTTATGTTGTTGTTAATTTTATTATTACTATTAGATGAACACAATGATGTTGCACTACGATAATGTTGGAATTATTCATATTATCTATTGTTAAATTTATTATTACTCTTAGATAGGCACAAATTGATTTTTTTTATAGGTCGTTGTCTTGTAAACAATTTTTTTTTTGAATAGTCATGGTTTACTTTTGGACTTAATTAAGTCCATGAAATAGTATAATTTTAAAAAAAAACTTATTCATTTGACTCGTCAACCTATACGGCAAATGAACAGTAGATAATGCAGTGATCATGTTTTTTAAAGCAAGTTTTGATTAGACTTACCATCTTAGCGAGATGAGGAAGAGTAGACACCAAACTAAATCCAGTCCGACTCACTTATAACCCTAAATATTAGGGGTGGACATATAAATCGTCCAAATCAGTTAACTGAACCAAACCAAATCAATTTTTGTGGTTCGGTTCGATTTTGCAAATTCAGTGGTTTGGTTTGATTTAGAATATCTCCAAACCAAACCACATGGTTTGGTTATAGTTTCAAGGACGATTTAACAAAATCGAATCGAATCAAACCCAATATAAACTATACATGTTAATATGTATATTAAATATTTAAAAGAATATAATTATGTATCTTTTAGAACCACGACTCAAATCACGGTCATTCTTATGTATCTTTTACCAGGTTGTTTTTTTAACTGATTGTCACTGGAAGTCAAAAATTCCTAGTCATTCTTATGTATTTTTTACCATGTTGTTTTCCATTGGATACCAATAGTCAATAAGTTTCACTACTATAATTTTATCATAACATGATACATGAAAATTTCATATTACTAGGAATCGTGATTCTGTTTAAAATTCCGCAGTGTTAGACATGGTTATTGTCATTTTATCTCATATCTAATCATATTCTTTCATTTTTCACTATCAATATTTTATTTTTTTTATAAGTTTTATTAAATGGTTAAACCGCAAATCGAATCGGACCAAATCGATTTTGAATGATTCGATTTGGTTCGGTTTCCATTGATAAAATGGTTCGATTCGGTTTGAAAATGATTCAAATCAAATTATATGATTTGATTTGTGATTTTGTCTCAAACCGAACCATGTCCACCCCTACTAAACATTAATCATGTCTTAGTTATTACGGCCATATACATATCTGAATATCAATAATTTAACTTAAAAAACTATTTATTGCATTTAAAAATTATGACCTAGAGTATCGACTTTCTGTATCCATCGTTAATGTTATTTTTAATGTAAGAGATATTATTTGAAATTATGAGTCATGTTATACCTTAATGACTTTGATTAATAAACAATCAAATTCCCTTACCCTTTCGGTCCACACTTGCTTTCATATAAAAAGATTTCTATGTCTTGTCTCGTAGATGTTATTGGACGGAACAACCCTTTCACGTTGATGTTAACAATTGTCCACATTTCGCTGAACAGAGCACAAGACATTTAGCTTTCCAATCGATGTACTTTGGATGCGCATGGTGGACATTAGCGATTTAGTGGGGAGTGACTCATCATGCATTAGAATAAAAATGAAGCCGTTTTTCCTCAGTGGATACTTAAAAATAATAATAACATAACAATAAGCTACCTTTAATTATCATCGGAAAGGTTTGGAAACGGGTAGCTTTGGTTTTGGTACATGAATCCTGATCTCACTCCGAATTACTAGCCTTATTTATGTTTGATCGATCGAGACATGCTTCTAGTCAGAATTTGATAAGCTATATGTAACTTACTCGTTGTCGTTATTGTTGGATAGTAAAACTTCTCTAGAGGGGGGGGTGAATAGAGTTTTTCCGGTTTTAATTAATTCTTGGTAATTAGTTATGCAATCTGAAAGTACTTAAGATTTAGCATTCAAACATTCAACACAAAGACACCAAGAATTATAGTGGTTCAGCCAACCTCGGCTTAGTCCACTCCTCAAGTTCCCCACTTGAGATTTTACCCTTATATTCAATAACTTTGAATCATACAAGTTACAAAAATTACCTTGTTTGTACACTTGTATTGTAGATTCCCTTCTCCTTCTTGGAGAACCTTTGATC
>JAMKQA010018000.1:0-11392 GCA_024699735.1 Posidonia australis | reverse complement strand
ACGGTCGATGGAGGCTATTGGCCGTGGATGTCAAGGAGACTCCTCTAGAGCGGAGGGAGTCCAGGGAGGAGGAGGAAGAAAGAGGAGAGGCCTATAGGGCCTCGCTAGGGATCAAGAGGCCTCTGGCCTCGCTGGCGACGGAGAACCCATCACTGAAGGGAGACGGTGGCGTATAGGGGGCGCGCTTTCGTCGAAACGCGACTCAGGGAACTTAAAGGGACTAGCTGGACCTAAGACAAAAGAAAGAAATTGAGCAAGAAAAGAGAAATACCTGACTTGAAGGTGTGCCTCCCCGGTGAGGCTCGACGACGCTTCTTTGGGACGATGCTCCGGCGACGGTGGTTGGGGTTCTAGGTTGAGGAAAAAGGTTGGAGGAGGAGGTCTGGATGCGGTGGAAAATCCTAGGTTGGTTGATGGTTTCAGTGGTTTCTTTTTGGGGGCTGAAGCGCGTTTGGAGAGGAAAACCCTGGTTTATCGGCGGTGGCCCTTTTAAACTCCGGTGGGCTTATTTCACGTCGTCGATTCTCCTCCTCAAGGGCTGGACGCCGTTGGATCTAGCGCGTGTTGGAGGAGGAAGGATCGTAGATCGCGGGAAGTCAAGGATGTGCTCCGGAGACTGCGAGATCTCGCCGGAGAATAAGTGTGACATCTAGGCTTGGTTATCCATTTTTAATTGTAAACCATGTAATTAATGGTAATATTGTGTAAATGATTTATTAATGGATAATTTGTTGTTTCTTGGTTGTGTGAGCTTGTGGTCGGCTTTGTGTGCACTTACTTGTGATTTATGACCAATGTGGGGTCCGGTTTGAGGATGTACAGTTGTTTCGGTTTGCGTGCCTGTCTTTTCTTTCCTTCTTTTTCTCCTTTCGTTTTGCTTCTCTCTCACGGGCTAGACCCTTCCAGCCTTCCCAGTCTTCTTCTTCTTCTTCTTCCCCACACCCGTGCCACCAGCTACAGAGGCCCGTGCCTCGCCGTCTCTTTCGACGCGATGGACGACAGGCATGACGTGGGAGGAGGAGAGGATAAAGAGAGGGTGGCAGGAATGGGCTGGGGAGGAAACGGTGGGAAAGGAAAGGAGGTGGAGAGAACGAGGGGGGGCGCAAGCTAGGAGAGAGGAAGATCAACGTGCGGGTGCGTTTGCGGGAGGCTGAGGATCATTGGAGCTTCGCCGAGGCTATGCCAAGGTGTGGTGGAGCTCGTCGGAGTTGCGGGGGCCGCTGGAGAGGTACGAGACCCTCACTTCCTTCTGTCCTCTGTTTCCTTGAAAATAATGAGAAAATGCATGTAAAATCGTAGAAAAATAGGGAAATTGATTTGAATGAGTTGAAATTCATGAAAACATAGATATCATGCAGTTACGATGAAAAATTTGTGAGATTAAACGAGATTTGGGATGTAAGCTACAGTAGGTCAAATTGAGTTCCTCTCCTTTGAGATTTTCGTATGAATCACATAGTTAATGGATTGAGGAATGGTTTGGGGGTTTGGATGTAGACTCAAGAGTCTACACCCCATAATTTAATGGTAATTTGTGATGTGTGTTTGGGAGGTCTGATTGAGGCTCCCACTTTGGTGATTTTCATCGACCGAAACAGGGGTGTACCCTGTCTGTGTGGAATTGGGTATGCCGAACTTATTCGATATGTTGAAATTTTGACAAATTAAGCCTGGATCCTTGTTTCGGTAGATCGAAATCTTTTGGTAGACCAAAACAGGGAGTTTCGGTATACCGAATGAATTCAGTATACTGAATCAGTGATTTTCGGTATATCTAATTCCAATTTGGTCTGTCGTTTTCATCCCCTGGCCCTTGTGAACAAATGGACACAAATAATGGAAATAAAAGGTTTTAAATGAACAATGAACATGTGTTAGTGGTGTTTTCTTCATGCACATGACATGGAGGAATATAGAACCTAAATAAGTGGATTTGGGCATGATTTTGGGGTTTTAGATCCTATAAATGGATAAAAAGGTTGATTGTGAGTGGTTTTGGGCATGAGACTCAATTTATGATTTTTAAAGCATGATTTTAAATGATTTGAGTTGGGACCCCTCAAGAGGGTCAAATATTGCATGGAAAACAGATTCTTGCAATGGAAAAGAATGGAATTGGAAATGGTTTTGAAAGAAAAGCTTAAAGAGTTTTGAAACTGAAACACTAATAATGTGTTAAGGAACTACAGGGGTTGGTGTCGACAGCGTGGTAGGAGTATGAGGCTCCAATGAACCTGTTGCCAGACACGACTGTGGTTGCCTAACTTGAGACGGTGTAGGCTGAGTCTGGGTCATTGTTCCTAGTTGTTCGGGTCACCGTGCTATTGACAGTGTAGGCTGAGCCTAGGTTATTGTACCTAGTTGTTCGGGTCACCGACGGTGTAGGCTGAGCCTGGGTCGTTGTACTTAGTTGTTCGGGTCACCAATGGGGAGTCAGACAAAGACGTATCCCCGTACATAAATGAAAAAGATTGAGGCTGGTTGGCTGAGTCGATGGCATCCCACACGGGGAATTTCACCGCGGTAGTGCAGGGAGGTAGGGGAAAGGATGTCTTCGCCTACTGCTTGTGTGCCTGGTTACCCCTGATCAAGGTAACATCGGTAAAAGAAACGTGGAAATGGAAAAGAAAAGAATGTGATTCCAAGAAATGAAAAGAAATGTAGTTTGTCTGGGAATGAACTTATGAACGGTCCTAAAATCTTAGAATAAAATAAGAATTTTGTTTTAACCAGTTACCAGCTAGTATTTATGATTTTGGTTTTGAGCCCGAGAGGAATGGTGTTTTAGGCTGGTTCTGGTTTGAAATATGAGTTTTGAAAGTGATTTTGGTTTTTGAAAGAAATCCCAAGTATTGAGAAAGGGCATGTTTTGGAAAATGAATTCCAAATGTTTTAAAAGAAAATGCAATATGTGTGTTTCTGAAGGAGAATGTGATTTGGAATGAATTTCCAAATGTTTTGAAAGGAAAAGGAAATGATGTTTTAAAAGGAAAAGTGAATTTTTAAAAGAAACAACGCTTTGAAAAAAAAAACTGAGTTTTATTGGTTTTATAGAGATTTTATGGTTTTGTGTGTTTGGAGCGCGTACTGGGTGACTTAGATGTCACTCACGCGTGCTTGTTTGATTCTCAAGTGCAGTTTGGGTGCAGTCGAGTTCCGGTGCTTGAGTTAGAGCTTCTAACCGCACATCGTTTCCTGGAGATGAGTCTTAGTTACAGTTATTTAATTTCATTGTAATTAGTGTAATTTTGCTTATGATACTATGATTTAGATGACGTGTCCCGGGTCGGGGCGTTACGATAAGGGTCGTCGGAACTAATTTTCTTGAGTTTGCTAAGTCTGTGATTGACGGATGAATGGACTTGAATTGGGCCTCGCAGATGGGCATGTGGTTTTTAGGTTTTTTTGATTTTTGTTTTAGGGTTATTTGTTTTTAGGTTTTTGAGAATTAAGGTTTTGATTTTTTAGTTTTAGTTTTAATTTTTTTTTTATGATTTTAATTAAGGTTTTGATTTTCATTGTTTTAAGTTTAATCAAGTGGTTTCAATTAGGATTTTTGGGTTTATTGTTTTTCTTTTAGGGTTTTTGTGATTAGGGTTTAGGGATTTTAAGCTTTGTGAATTAGGTTTTTATTTTTTGGTTTTAGTTTTAGGTTTTTTTATGATTTTAATTAAGGCTTTGATTTTCATTGTTTTAAGTTTAATCAAGTGGTTTCAATTAGGATTTTTGGGTTTATTGTTTTTCTTTTAGGGTTTGGGGATTTTAAGATTTTATTTAACTTAGGCTTTTTGTGGTTTTAATTAAATTCTTTTGATTTTGTGATTTATGGTTTTTTGGATCTACTAATTGATTAGGGTTTTGTTATTGTAGGCTTTTTAGGATTTTAACTATTTTAGGGTTTTTGTGATTTAATTAATTGTTTTTAAATTTGGGTTTTTGGGTTTCATTATTTTAGGATTTTTCTGAATTTAAGTGGATTAAGGTTTTGTGTTTGAGTTTTAATTTATATTTAATTAGTTTTTACTTGACTTAATTTGGGATTTAGTTTAAATTTTGGTTTAATTGGTTTTTTTATTAGGGTTTTGACTTCATTGATTTTTGCTTGGTTTTTGTTTGGATTAGGGTTTCTTTTTAATTAGATTTAAATTTTTATTGAACTTTATTAATTTTTACTTGATTAGGATTTTAATTAGGGTTTTCATTTGATTATATTGGATTTTATGTGAATTAAATGGATTTTATTTGATTTTGATTTTAATTAGGGTTTTCACTTGATTAACTTGGATTTTCACTT
This sequence comes from Posidonia australis, assembly GCA_024699735.1. Classification (NCBI taxonomy): domain Eukaryota; kingdom Viridiplantae; phylum Streptophyta; class Magnoliopsida; order Alismatales; family Posidoniaceae; genus Posidonia; species Posidonia australis. The sequence continues at coordinate 7,098 of JAMKQA010018000.1, read as the reverse complement.
GACTAATTTGGACTTTAAATGGTTTAAATGGATTTTATTTGATTTTGACTTTAATTTGGTTTTTTGTTTGATTATTTTGAATTTTAAGTGTTTTAAATAAAATTTTTTGTGTTTTGATTCTTAATTATTGGTTTTTGCTTTGATTAGGTTAGAATAGGTTTATGCGGACTTGAACGGGCTTGTGGGTTTAGGGTTTAGCTAGGTTTCTGGTGGTCGCAATTAAAACATCTTTTTTGTGAAATCTACTGTCAAGTGACTGTAAAATCGAAGTGTCTACTGAAATAACTCATCATCATTCTAGCGTTACTTTATCTCAAACTACATATACTTGCGTTGGTCTTAGACGGTTTGGCATGTCTAACTGCTCATATTGCTCGACTCCAGTGGCTCCTTGGACACAACTCTGTAAAAATTCTTTTGATGATTTTCCTAACAACACTTTATATCGCCAGATGGTCAGGGCCTTGCGATATCTCACGATAACAGGACCCAACATCTCTTATGTTGTTAATCAGGTTGTTTAGTTTCTACATATCCCAAAACAAACTTATTTGGTTGCTTTCAAGTGCATCTTTTGCTATTCGAAACATACTGTTAATCATGGGTTATTCTTCTCTTACACCTCCTCCAATACTACTCTTCTTGCTTACTCTGATTGTGATTGGACTGTCGATCCAGATAATAGGTCTTCCATCATGAGCAATTGTCTCTTTGTTGGTTCTCATTTACTCTCTTGGACATCCAAGAAACAGGCTACTGTCTCCCACTCCATTGCTGAAGTTGAATACCGAGCCCTAGCTTTCGCAACTATTGACTTTCGATGGCTCGTGAACTTGGCATCACGCTCACAACGCCTCCATTACTTCTTTGTGACAACCTTTCAACTCATGCCATGGCACACAACTTGGTCTTCCATGTCCGGACTCGTCATATAGAGATAGACTTCCACTTTATTTGAGATTTTCTTTGCCGTGGTGCTATACAACTACAAGCCCATCATCTTGCCTTCGAGCATCAACTCACTGATATATTTACTAAGGGTCTCTCCAAATATCGGTTTCAGCAATTATGTTACATGCTCAATCTTCATCCAACTAAGATGAGCTTGAGGGGGAGTAAAGAGGATAATACGTAATCACTCTAGAAACTTCTTTTGCTATACTGTATGTGTAACATATACTTGTATTTGTACACACACTCCTCTATAAATATAATGGCTGTGGCCTGAGGATAGTGTCTTCGATCATTCTCTCTCTCTCTCTCTCTCTCTCACTGAATGCTATCACGGAATAACAGGCCTTCAATAACATTGCAACAACGATTATATTTCTGGATGGTTGCCATTGAAAGCAAGAGAAAAAATTAAACAATAGTAAGAATGCCAAATGATTACAAATTAAAGATGCATAGGACAAACCAGAACTCTAAGAAAAGAAGGAAAAAAGGGGGAAAACTCGTATCCCATACTCCACAGTTTGGCTTGCTTATATTGATGCAGTTTTTTTTATTCATTTTACTAAAATGGACCTCTATGTTAAATCTCAACCATACTGTTCGGACTAAGCAAAAGACTGGTTCAGAAGAAAACCGCCATCGTCACATTAGGATACAAAATGTAACTAGTATTATTAGAAAATTGTAATAAAAACACCTAAAATTCAAAACCTATAACCACACTCCGCACTACTTGAATAACAATCTAGATGACGTTCATTTTTCCTCCATGAAGCTACGTCTACCACAGGGAAGACGAGGAAGGCCGCCTCAGAGTCTCCCTCTCCCGCACCCTACTCCATGTCGCTGACACCGCCCTAAAGGTCAACATCTTCACTTCAGCCCTCTCGTCCTGCCCTGCTTCAAGCAATTCAAGTATGCATGGTTCATCCTCCGCGGCAATTAAGCTCCCATGTCCACCCCCGATCGACCACCTACGTCCCCAACTTCAAGAAGGCGTTGTTGGTGCTAATGATTTACAAATCACAAATACACCTTTCTCTTAAATGCGATCGAGCAGAGGTTGGGGCTAAGCAAGCACAACGTTGAGGCATTGAGGATGATGAGGTACCTGGAGGTCAAGAGGAGGGTGGAAGGGAGAGAGGGTGTGGCAGATCGAGCAGATTCAAGTGCAATAGTGCTGTGCGGAGGTGCCCTCAGAAATAAAATGGAAGTATCTAATTGTCTAATGGACATAGTTAGAAGTTGTAAAGTGTAGTATTTTAAACTTACAAGTGTCAATGTAAAAATCAGATAAAGTTGGAGACAATAATAAGTAATTTTTTTCATCGACTTCCTCGTCCATTGATCGATGTTCATCGACTCGGCCGCCAATGTCGTCTTCCACGTACGCTATGCAAGCACACCCCGACGTCGTCACCTACAACCGATCAATGGCTATTTTGGTGCAAGAAGGATATTACGGGCCTGTCTCCTATATATTCGTCTAGGTGAAGGATGTCCTCTCGCAAGCCTAGATCGATAAGACTTGAACGAAAAAATAAAGAGTATACAACCACTAGCATCCACATTTGCTTGTCTTGTGCCTCCCAATTTTTCAGTGGCACAAACCACCACAATAAAATCACCCGCGCACCAGCCACCTAAGTAACAATTGCATTTACAAAATTTTGTTTGGAGTGGATAATTTGGATAAATCTGTGCAGTTAGAAATATAGTTCGACAACGTATCTTGCCAGATTGTAGAAAGACAATACCTATGTAATAGATTTATATACTGAAAATTTGTCCAAGAAAAAAATACAGTATTGAAAAAGGTGGGCTTATAGACATAAATAGAGCCCAACGTAATATATTTCAAATGGATTGGGCTGACCTACTAAGCCCATATTACATACAAATTTGAATGGGCAAAGCCTACAAAAAGGAGTTAAATTCATCGACAATTTCATGACTTCTCCAAATCTCCAGGCACGTGATGAATTGTAAGTGGGAGATTTGTAAGATTGCAGGTCGTTTTCTCTGAATGATTTCGTCGACATGTGATGAAAGGTTTTTGCTTTATGAAAGATTCAACATATTTTATTTGCCACACAAATTTCAAGGATACTCTTTTAAGAGCAAACGCTTACGGAATGGCATATCTTAACGCAGATTCCAGTGGAAGCAGGCCGCTTGGAGGGTTGGTTTTGAAGGGCATAAAGAAGGGAAGGGAAAAGATAAAAGTAAAGAAACGAGAAGGAAAGGAAAGAAAAGGAGAGAAAAGAAAGGTGTCTCTCTCGATACAACATACAAGACCAGAGTAAATGGATCTGAGCAAAGCATAAGGAAATACACGTCACCAGCACCTGACATACCAAATGGGTGCAAGTTCATCATTACTTTTTTTGTTCATTTTGGTATGGAAAGAGGACCACTGAATAGAACAAAAACTTAAAAAATCTACCCACAATACATGAAATAGGAATAATATTGGATTTTCTGGGGATCGTTTGATAAACTTGAGATTAGTGTTATCAATACCAGTTGAACAGTGCCCATTCAATGGACAGTGGATATTTGGAATAAAAATTAATAAAATAAATACAAATGAAAAAAAAAGCAAAAAACTCATTACAGGCCCATGAAGAATTGAAGTCTATTAAAATTGGACTTAAACACACATGACATACCTCCATGAAGAACCGAATGGAGGCCGATGTGTTGATCTAGTAACATGATGGAGCACGATAATAAATTTCACTCCGTGTGGATATAAGTTGGGCTTATTTTGAAAGGCAAAAAAGATTATCGAAATATACTACTCTTGGATATTTAAAATTTAAAATTAAAAGATATTTATATTTAAATTAGAACATACGACCTTCCTATAAATAAAGGCCTTCTTCCTTCATTGAAAAGGATTAGATACGAATCTTAGAGAGACATATAGAGGCAGAGAGATACACTCCCAAAAGACAGAGAAGACTCACGTAAGGCAAGAAGAGAGAGAAAGTCAACCAAGGCGTTCTATCTCATTCAATCAGGTACTTGCATCACCCACATTTAAGGAGAAGTTAAAGAGGAGAATACTTTTGAATATCTATATCATTATTTTTAATTTAGATGATAACAATAGAATGTGTTTTATGAGAAATCATTTATAGTCTTGTATGACAAGAAAATTCAAGTGCAAAAAGAGAGAATCAAAAGCAAAGAACTTTGATAATTGTAGAGCCATCTTGAGGATTCAAGTCAACTTAAGTCGAACTTAAGTTGAAATAAAGTAGAGATAGAAGATCTAGTGCAATATGGAATCAAGCTTCAAGTAAATATAATTTTCATGTATTTAAGAATTTGTAATAATCTCTTAATACTCCAAAATCCTAGGAAAATAGCCAAGTCCAAAATCCAAAGTCATGTTTATTGAAAACATTAAGTATTGAGTTACAGGACATATTTTGCCATACCGAGTTTATTTCGGAATTTGGATTTATAGGAGTTCACAATCGAGAACTAATTCAACATACCAAATTTTAGTCTAGCTAGCCGTTGAGAGTTCAACATGGCTATTAGACCTACATTTGCAACCTGCTTTGCCTATATATAATCACCCTTTTGATACAAGATATAACCCATCTACTCAAGTACTTCAAGAGCTAGTCTTTGAGAAGAGATCTCAATAATTCCCCACTCTTACCTATAAGCATAGCAAGAGAAATTCTTGTTTCCATTTTCATTCTCAACTTGCTCATTAAGTGCTTGGAAGATTAGTAGTGTGCTTCAAGTGTACTTCTTTTTTCATTTAAGCTTACAAGCTTCTCGAGTTATCAGAGCAAAACAACGATTTTGGTGGAGATTTGACGAGAATTTTGTCAAGGAGTGTAGAGGCAAGATTTTTGACTGGAATTAAGATCGATATAGGAAAATTCTTGAGAAGTTTTTGAAGAATAGATTAAGTATGAAGGCTGAACCACTATAAGTTTTCTATTGTATTTCAATTTCTATCATCATCTTATCTACATGCTAGTAGTTTACTCTTCAATTTCGTGAAATTAACTTAGTGCTTGAGTTATTTGTCTATGATTGTTTAAAATAGTTTTTATTATGTAAATATTCCTAATTCTCTGTTCACTTCATAGAGAGAAGCATTAGATCCTTACATTTGGTAACAGAGTTTTGTTTATTTATGTATAGATCTAATCATCTTTTAGATAATGGCTTCATTATCTTCAAATAAGGGTATAGTAAAAGGTTAAAGTATAAATAGACCTCTATTCTTTAATGGCAACAATTATAATTATTGAAAATGTAGAATGATTATCCATCTTAAATCCATTAATTATGAGTTATGAGACATTATCATAAATAGATTCATTCCTAGCAGAAAAGTTTTTCAGGAGTGAAATGAAGAAGAAAAGAAAGTAGCTTCACTACTAGAAATTTTCATAGCGAGGACCTATCCTTGTGAAGATTTGGTGATGACAATTGCGATGTCCTAGCAATAGGTGACTTAAAAATTTTCACATGCCTTTTTCTCGCACCATGCCCCTTCTCCCTCATATTGTAATCCCATCTTCTCTTCCCCTTATGCCCTTATTCTGCTTCTCCCTGTCCTCCTCTTCCATCACTCCTCTTCCCCTTCGTCCTTCGCTCCTCCTCCTTTCGCCACCATTTCCTCCACCCTCTCCTCTTCATCCGCTTCCTTGCCTTCTTCCCTTGATTCCACCCTCAGGCTTCCTAGGAAGGCTTGGGATGGGTCACTTGTCATCGCCATGGCTTTGGGCGAGCCCAAGACCCTTATTGGGGTTTTCTTTGAGCAGCTCGTGAGGTGAAGAAGGGAAAAGGAAAAGAAAGGGGAAAAAGAAAGAAGAAAGCCGAAAGAAAAATAAAATCCTAGGGATATTCAAGGCACATTAGGGTTAAACATTGGCGAATGGAACCGAAGTTAAAGCCAACATCGAGAGCTAGCTTGTTGTACTTCGAGTCTCCCCCATCATCTATTCACATATAGGCAAGGAGTAAGTAGCCCTTGGTATTTGAGGACCAAATAGGTTAGGGAATGACAAATTGTTAAACGTCTGCTAGGTTCTGATTTTCCATCTCTTCAGCTGAGGCCTAGGCTAATTCCCTTCACCTTATTTCTACAGCAAGTACTACTGGCTAAGTAATTTACACATGTAAATGGCACCATGCATTTCTTAGAACAACTTAGCCAATCCCTTTAAGAGTTGGGAAAGGTATATCTTGTGATTACTAGCATGTATGAGGAAGTGTGCAGGTGGTGACAACATCGATGACTGAAACAAAAGTCCCACCATGATTCCACACACAAGTACGTTTTGGGCCCTACCGTAAAAGATAAAAGTCTTGGCCTAAAGCAAAGCAAGATCATGGAATAAACTCACACCTTTGGGGTTCATATGGTGTATACAGATACATCGCTTCGACTAAAAGACAAACATCGTTTTGGCAAGGGAAGGGTTCATTCCCTCACCTGGTTCTTTATTCATAGAACACCTTTACTTACTAAGTCGAGTTGTAGGATGACAGTTCTTTTTTTACGGTACTGGTCACACTCAAGAATAGAAAACACTTGACTACAACAAATTGCATTCATTCATTTTGCATATGTTTATATGATTTGGGATCGATCGTACCCCGCTGGCTTAACTTATCATATGGACTACGCATTGCATTAATTGTTGACGCTGCATTAGCATTGTTTACGTGAATCATGCATCCATGCATTATTTTTCATGTCCTAGGAAGTGGAGCGTAGACGGAACAATGTTCTTTAGGAGTGTTAGAAATCCTTAGAATGTGTGATCCTCCTAAAGCTAGTTCAAATTCCACCTATTTTTTTGTCATTCTATGTCACGCCCCAAATTTTCCACAATAATTTAAACAAATTAAATTACGGGAAAACAAAAGCTAAACAGTAAAATATCCAACCACCAGGAACCTGTGTGTGCGGCTAGCAGACTCTAGACTATATGCACTACACTAAACCAATCGCATGTCTGCACCTGCGAACAAAACCACAAGGAAAACGCATGAGTGACCAAAGTCACCCAGTACGCACCCCACGAAAACCGCGGAAAACAAAATCATAATCAATTTTCCTTTTAAATTCCTTTCGCAAACTCTTTTCTCAAAACCTCA
>JAMKQA010017999.1:0-24467 GCA_024699735.1 Posidonia australis | reverse complement strand
TTCCTCGTGCGTAACAGGGATCCTTACCCGCATTCTGGTTTTATTTCGTAGACTTGTCCTTTTCTTTTGTTTTTGCATGATTTTTCATGTTTTGGTTTTCCTTGTCTTCCATAATAGACTAGGTGGCGACTCCATTTATTTTGCTTTTTTCGACATGATTTTGCCGACCGATTTCACATTCTTTTACGGAATCTCCTCGCCGGCATGGTTACATCTATTAGTTGTGGATTAAATTGGTTAAAATTTGGATGTATTGGTTAAAATTGTGGATTTATTGGTTAAGTTAAAATTGGGGACTTTATTAGTTAATTTAAGTTGGTTAAAATTAGGGCTTAAATTTGTTAAAATTGTGGGTTTATTGATTAAATTAAATTTATTGGTTAAATATGGATTTAAATTGTTAATTTTATTGGTTAAAATTGGTAAAATTGTGTGACCATGCCGGTGCGAGGGATGCACACTCAACTTGAAAACACCAAAAAACATGTAAAAACAAAACAAAATGGGAAAAAAGGGAATCGTCACCTAGTCTATTTAACAGAAAGATGAGGAAAAACAGAAAAAACGCAATGCGATGCAACAAACAATCAAAAAAAAAAGAAATGAAATGACTCCAATGCCAATGGATAACACATAGGTCAATGTGGACATAGAAACGGGTAATGACTCTTGTAACGCATGGGGAAGGTGTTAGGCACCACCGTACGCCCAACGAATCGATCTTTCTGTACTTTTCCGCTCGTGTGTGTATGGCAAATGCAAACGTATGCCTGCTTGTGTCTAAGATAGATGCGTGCTTCATGTCATGCAAAAGCAAACGAAATGTAAGAGGTAAGAGTCATGCAACCTAATGCTCAGTCACGTTGTACAAGTTCTAGACCAACGACTCTCAAGAGCTCGACACGGTAAACATTCTTGCCCAAAAGATGAATGCGAGAAATAAAAAAGAAACGTGATGGAACACGATGCATGCGATGTTCGGGACATTATGTTAGTATGAATGCCATTTTGTGTACGCCCTTGGGCAATATACAATGTATAAAATCTGGTTCGGGACATGATGTAGGCCATTAAGCCAATTACTGTACGCCCTTGGGCGATATGCTATATGTAATGCATGGATATCTTTGATGTATGCCCTAGTGGGCACGATGTTTAATTCTATATTGATGCAGATAAGACAAGAAAACACCGATCGAAGCTTAATCAAATTAACATAAACACTTATGAATCAATGACAAGGAATGCTCAAACAAATAACATGCAAGGCTATGTAGAAGTTTATGCAAAATGTCAATGTGCTCAGAACACACATCATCTAGCAAACAAGTCAAATAGAGTTGTTCATCTGACATCGGCTCCCTGTGTGGCATCAGATCTCGTTGCCACTTTATTGGGCAATGAGGGGCGTCGCCTCTCAGTCTAGTGACACGTGCCTCAGACTGATCCAGTAGCCTAGATCTGTCTTGGACAAATCAGACATCAAACAAACCTAACTAAGCAATCAAGTTTCAAAGAAAGCATCGATTTTAATAAATTTAGATATTTACTTAATGACTTGATTAATCTATGTTCGCTCAATCATATAGGCTCCCATGGCAAGGGTGAAGTTGATTTCAGGGGTTCTAGGGGTCATTCAATAGGAATTGGGCTCTTTAGTACTACTCCTTGACCTTTGTTAGGGTCTACCAAGAGGGCCTAGACTATGGGTTTGTGTCTCTAAAGATGGGCCCGTAACCCAGGATTCGGTCCTAACAAACCACAAAGCAATAAATAAACACCAAACAACAAGATATCAAGTTTCTACTAGGATTTGTTACAAACTTAGGGAGAAAGGTGAGGTCAGAAACAAGCTCCTAGGACACCTTAGGTTCCTTGATCTAATAATCACAACCGAGACAGAGTATGGGTAGGCGACTTGCACCAGTCCAGGTTCGCTCTGATCAGTCGGTCAAACCAAATAAAAAACCCTAAGGAACTATAACCCAGCTGTCAAGCAAATAGTTTCCACCCTATCGATGGACAGAAAACAACCTAGAAACCGTTAAAAAACCAAAATAATAGTGGACAGGAACGTTATCAATTTTATTTATTTGAATCGCTACTGTAGGCAATAAAAATCAACACAAACAATAAAAAACAAATCCTGCAAGATAAATGATGCTGAAAATAATCTGTCGCTGTGTGACAAGTGCCTAATCTCGTCGCCTATGGGTGTGGCGATAAGACAAGTCACCACTTGTTATGGCGACTGGAGGTTGTCTTCCTCCTCTCGTGTGCATGGACAGTTCTAGGATTACAGGATCGATTTCTTCTCCTTTCTCTTCCTCTCACCTGTGAGTCTAGGGTTTTGGAGGGCTATATATGGAAGATGGTATTGGGTTCATGGGTTGTGTGTCTCTCTCTCTCTCCCTCCCTTTCTCTCTCTCTCTCTCTCTTGTATGGGGATTGGATGTGGTATGGGTTTGGAGATGTGGCAGTGGTGGAGGTCCGTGGACTGTTTCTTTCTCTCTCTCCCTCTTTCTCTTGTAGTGGGGAGGTGGACGATGGTAGTGGATTGAGGTGGAAGGCTCAGGCAGTGATGGAGGAGAAGGGCTGATGTTCTGGTTTTCCAAGGGATCTCTCACTTTCTCCTCTCTTCTCTCCCTAGGGTTTTGTTGCTACTAGTTTGGATTTTAGAACAAGTTATGGCTTATTTTTGGGTTTAAAGGGTCAAGTTAGGTCCACCGCAGCCAGAATACGATCCGAGAGGTTCGCCACTAAGTGACTGTAAAATCGGGGTGTCTACAAATTAAAATTGTGAATGGTTATTTTAATGATTTTAATGAATTGGCTGCATACATAATGATTAAAGACTAGTGAATTTATTTTTAACTTGATGATTAAAGGTTAAATTGATGTTTTTATTTTAAGGTGAATTAGTGACTTAGTTATAAATTAGATTATGTTGATGGGTTATTTGATGATTTTTAAGAATTAGTGTGTTAATTGTCTGATTATTAAAGTATGATCAACCCAAATCTCCCCTTATGTCCTTGTAGAGCTTCGAGTGAGTCTAGCGACGAGCAGGGTTCGCCAGATGCTCCTCAAGATGTTGTTCCAGAGGTCAAGAGAGATGAGGTGGGTCCTTCGCATGTAGGGGCGAGCTCCTATTGTCCTTACAAGCTCCAGGTGAGGGGTCCATGTACACGAGCTTTCGCTAGGGTATAGGTGCACGAGGGTTGTTGTGGCGAGGACTTTCTCGAGTTGGATGAGGTTCCCGTCCATCCTCCACCCAAGAGGGCTTGGACTGCATTCGAGCTCGCAAAGATGGGCCAGGTTTGGTTTTAAATTAGTGAAATTTATTTTATATTATCTATTTACGGTTCATTAATTTAATTTTTGTTGATTTGTCTCAGGTGCCTTCTTCTGGTCGAACCCGTTTGAGCTGAGACCTACTTCATGATGTATACAGCTGTCTCCCAGAGTTTTAGAAGGAGCGGTTGTATCATATGGGCTTCAAACATTTCCTATAGATCCACTCATTTGAGATTCATCTTGGACTACTTGTTCCTTTTACTGAGAGGTTCCACGCAGCTTCTAGTAGCTTTGTCCTGCGAGTTGGGGAGATGATGATCACCTTGGAGGACGTGGTCAGACTCGTGGGCCTGCGGATTGATGGTGAGCTTGTGGTCATCGACTTGCAGATGGACTACAGTGATCTTCTAGAGGCATGATACGACCTGCGCCCTCCTCGCTTTGGTCATTGTTGCACCCGTGCCAATGTTGGCTGGTTGACACACCATTTCATGGACCTCTTGCTTACAGACATTGGTCTCCCTGTTGTGGCTAATCAGCATTTGCAGGTCTTTCTGTCGATTCTACTCCACCGATTGTTTTTGGGACTTCCTCTTAGATGTTGCGCAAGACCTTTGCGCCTCTTCTTCTGGATCTGGACGGGATCGGCTCGTACTCTTGGGAATCAGCCGTGTTAGCATACCTATGCCTTCATTTGGAGGCATTCTCCCTTGGGAAGACTCATTCCCTCTCTGGCTACCTTCCTTTCTTCTAGGTTGGCAATGCTTTAAGTTCAGTTACTTCATTTCATGTTCACTTCTAGTATATGCTTTGGTGTTGAATTTTGATGTGGTAGGCTTCGATCTACAAGCACTTCCGCCATCTCCGCCCTAGTGAGCCGATTGATGGTTCAATTGAGTTTCCTTGAGCTCATCGATAGAGCGACGTGCAGCTGGCTCCCGAGAGGGTGAGGCCCGTGCGCCACATGCGCTGCTTTCTTCTTGAGATCCTCCCTGAGGAGTGGGTAAGTTTCTAGCTTTTGTTATTTCTTCTTTATTTCTTGTATGGAGTGTCCTTGGGTGCTAACCAAACTATCTTGCAGGTCATGTGGCAGCCGTATACTGTGGACGAGCATGTCACAGAGGAGGCAGTTGTACGGGGCTCCCGCTTGTTCTTCAGCAAGACATGGATTTTCTACGTCTCCTTCTACTACTTTAGTCAGGTTGCCCGGGCTTTGAGGCAGTTTGGCCTGTGCCAGATGGTCCCTGAGCTTTGTCCTCTCGCTCGATCTGTGAGGTTAGGTGGCATTCCAGCAGCTCCATTCCTCCCTTTGATGGCACAGTGGACACTAAGTCTATATGGAGGTCATGGTTTGACGTGATGTTTTCTTGTCTGATCTCGTTCCACCAGTCGCTCTTTTATGGGCACTTGAACCTACCGATGGGCATTGGCTTCAACTTGTCTGGTAGTGTTGAGTCCTTGTGGTTGGAGTTGGCATCTACTCGCTACCATATCCAGGAGCTAGTAAGTTGTTTACTTGTTATTTCTGCATGCTCCTTTTTTTATTGACTAGTGCACGTTCTCCTGTCTTGTAGATGGCAGCCATAGAAGGTATGACTGAGGTGGTGGTGGAGCAGCAGAGGCAAGCCTCAATGAGGATTGAGGAGCTAACTCGGGAACGGGATTTACTATTGTCCTAGCTACACGAGTTCTGAGCGAGGGTGAGCTTTTGTCCTTAGTTGTTTATTTTTCTTTTATTTCGAACTACTCCTCAATGCTTCTTATCTTTGAATAGGCTGATAGGGCTTCAACTAGCACAGAGCTCGCTCCTACTGGTACGTCAGATCCAGCTACCATTTGCCTTAGAGATTCGTTGGAGAATGAGGTCCAGGCCTGCGATGTTGAGGTATATTCTCCTTCTTTCCCCTTTTAAGTTATCGTGAATCTAGAAAGCTAATTTCTTTACTTATTTTGTAGATTCAAGCGATGATGGAGTTGATATGCACTCCTCCATCTATATATAGGTCCCACTTAGAGCCAGTTGGACGAGGCGTTTAGGTGTACTGAGGACTTACAGGAGCCCTTATGTTAGTTGGAGAGGGAGCACACCAATCGTGTTCGTGAGTTGAAGGCTCGTGTTGTTGCTACGGCAAAGGAGGCGGCGAGAGCACGATTCAAGGCCGACTCCATAAGGAGGGTATGTGTCTGTGGAGGCCATTAGCATGTTTCTTCCTTTATTGCTTGTTAATTACTCTGACATCTATTGTCTTTCCTACAACTGAGTGATAGTGGTAGGCAGCGGGTACAAGAGTAGGAGGCACAGGTCGCACTGGCTGAGATGGTAGTTGCTACGATTCTCCCTGATGTAGACATCCCTATTCCAACGTCGGCTGTTGTCGCTCCCTCGATGTTGGCACACTCTAGAGTTTTGTCGGCCGAGTAGATTACGAGGGTGTGGTCTTCCCTTCACCTTAGGCTGCTTCGTGGTTTGCTTCAGGAATCCTGAGATCGAAGCTAGGGTCGTGCAATGACATCATCGGTAGTGCAGCCTACTCTGAGGCCTTCAGACGGCATGCATGAAGGTAGCGGTGAGTTGACGGGCAGCACCTGAGCTTCTTTTGTTCTTTTTCTTTCTTCATGGCCCAAGGGTATGCCCTTGTGGATATATTTTGTACCTTTCTGCACATGTACTTGATATTCATTATTAATCAAAAGGGATACCTTTCTAACTTTGAGAATTCGACTAAGTTGTTATGAAATTATGCCATTTGTGTACACTTAGTCATTATTCATTATTAATCAAAAGGGATACCTCTTTTATTTTTTGGATTTTTGAATTTCTTGATTTTTTTTTTTTGGATTTTTAGGTTTTCTAATTTTTTTGATTTTCTGATTTTTTTTTTTTTAATTGATTGATGAATGTAATCATAACCCTCCCTCTCAAGTATATAACATTATGGTCTTATATTATCTAAGGTGAGAGAGTTGTCCTTTTTTATCATGCCTAGACCTTTTGAAGACTTGGAACTTCATACTAGCCTTAGTTGATTATTACCTCCCTTATTTACTCAGTCCATGAGCTTCGCGGGTTTTCCTGCCCCCTTGCCTATAGGTGGAAGAGTTGGGGGAGACTCGAAGTTCAGCAGACTCTCGACGTCGGCTATAGCTCTAGTGCCGCTCGCTGTGGTGGGTCCTAATGAGCCTATAGCTTACTCAAGGGTTTCTTTATTTTGCCCTTTTCTTTTCTTTTAGGGTTCCTCTCTCTTGTTATTTTTCTGTAAGTGCTTGCTTGAACGTCCTTTACATTGACCGCAACCGGATGTGACTCCTTCATGACTTTCTTTGTAGGATCTGGAGGCTTGGGCAGTGGCTTTGTTCTGGCACGGGCTGATTGAGGGCGCTAGCATAGTAAGTTGATGGCTACCTCTATCTCATACCAATCTTGATCAGCGCACTCATCGTATAAGGGCAACAAGTCAGCATCTCTCCCCATCAAGCCATGGAACATCTGAGAATTAGGCCATTCCTCGTACTAAGGATCTAAGTTGTACCATTCTTCAAGAGGTTCTTCATTGTATAGTGTTGGTGGGGATCCTTCTTCATCTAGCTTCGGCGTAGTGGGTTCTCATGCTATCTCGAAGTCTATCTAATGATTAGCTCTGACAATAATCACCTCCCCTTGATGTTTGAATTTGAGGAGTTAGTGTATGGGAATGGGAGATGCTACAATACCCATTTCTGCAAGCCAAGATCTTCCCAGGATTAATGATTAGATCCTCTTCCACTACGATGGCCATGGTAGTGCTGGTGAGTGTAGACATCCCATTTTTGCATTTCGCAGAATCCATCCAGGATAGGAACTTTTGAGATGCCCCACCGACAACGAATTCAAAATATCTGTTTTTCAAATTTTCAAATCTGATTCGATATCTAGATCTTTTTCTCCACTAGTTTTCAACGAGATCTGACATCCAAACCTCTATAAATACCCCCTAAGTTTAAGTTTTAAGGGAGGCATTCTAAAATTACGGAGAGGTTGCCCAGAGAGAGAAAGGAACCCTAGGCGAAGCTCTGCTAAAATCCTGTGAGAAACCTAGGTCCATAGAGATCCTACCAATCCAAAGCCAAAGCACACCTCCAGAGCTCCGTTAGGCCTCCACTTCCTCCTCTACTCCACAGCGTACGAGGATGTAGGGAGTATCTTCCATTTTTATTCATTATTTTCTCATAAACGAAAAACTTTTCATTCATGTAATAACCCATGGCATATGCATGTGGGGAACCAACCCCCAGTTAGTGTCAGATTCATTTATTCATGATGTTTATTTTCTGTTCCTCATTCTATTTACTACACCTAGTCTAATCCATACTTTATTTTTCTTGTTTGTTTTGAAAGGAAGGATACTACAAAACATGAGGGAGCCACTAGACGATATCCTACCATCGATCCAGTGAACCAGGAACCCACATCCATTACGACCACCCATCTCCCGCAAGGCATCTTGTCAGCCAGCATAGCAAAAGACAAATGGCGATCACAAGAATTATCAAAGTGAGTGGACACAGCGACAACTCTCCATCAATCACACCCTAAATCCACATCAACAAAAATTAACGATCACAGTGGGATAGGTTTAAGCCAACTGATGGGTGTCGTACAACTAGGTGTATGTCTAAAAGTCGCCCAGAGCAAGCCACAAAGGTCCTCCGCAACAAAGTGGACCAACCATTCCTGGAGTACGAGGGAAGGGACAAGAAGAAGACCGCCGACTACACACTCGAAGGGGTAACAGGCGACATGGCTCAGGTCACAACACAACATCAAAATTAGCCAATCTAGTGTCAGGGACCGTTAGTCCAGTGCAAGGGGAAGCCATTGCGACCAGAGACATATCAGGGTCAGTCCATTCCATATCAGGGACAACTAGCCCAACACCAAGGGTAGTTGGTCTCATGCCCTAGGCCACCAACACAACAGCAGCAACCCTAGCAACATCAATAGGAGCTGCCTCTGAACTACCAAGTCCACTCCCAACAGGGGCAACAACAAAGGCAGGAGGGCTACCATGTCGTCCCTCCACTGCAGAGCTACCACAGAGCTGAAGGGCAAGACGATCAGTCGCTCCCAACCCCACTCAATCATGCTCATAGAATGTTGGCAGAGAGTAGAGGTCCGCTGCCCAACCATTCAGCTATCCACATGGTGGTTAAGGAAGATGACCATACAATCCCAGAGTTGGTAGACGTTGAGTACGTACAGGAAAACCTTAGTCAAGAACCAATAGCTAAGGAAGAAAGGGACCCTAATGAGTGAGCAGAGCCTCCTTAAGACACGGGAGCTGACAAGGATGCTCAGTCAACTGCTCTGCCAGAACTAACACTCCTCCATCATATGCAAGCAGACTTGGACCTAGGGCCATCCAACATCGACGAAGAAGAGCATGATCCACTAGCAACGCCTGAGCTGGGGATATGGTTAGAGGAGGATGTAGACGAATGCTAGGAGGACACCTTGGGATGGGAAACTCAAGACGATGATAAACCTTGGGAAAACCAACAAGAAGAGGAAGAAGACAACCCCAAACTAACCAGAGAGATCATCACAAAGTTCGAAGAGGAAAACATCGTCTTCCAAGATATGGAGCTGCCCATACCCGAGGAGTGATTGCGCCCACTGATCATCAATGCACACATCAATGACTGTTTGCTCCATGGGATACTCGTCGACACTGGCGCCAGCAAAAGCATCTACTTAAAGGGAAGCGAAGAAATGGGGATTACCATTTCTTCGACATTGGTGCAAAAGCATATATGCACCTTAAAGACCCTAGGCAGTGAAGAAATGGGGATTACCAAGCGTCGCTTCCTGTACATAACTTATGACAATAGTCAAAGGGAAGCGATCAGGACAATTCAGCCAGATGTCACTATAGGTCCCCTCACTAGCACCACCATGGCTATAGTAATGGAAGAAGGTTTAGTCCAATCATTAATTCTGGGAAGGTCTTGACTAGCAGAAGTTGGTGTTGTAGCATCCCCTATACATCAGCTCCTCAAATTCAAACATCAAGGGGAAGTGATTACTATCAGAGCTTATCACAAGGTCAATTCCGAGATAGCATGGGAATTCGTCACTCCAAAGCTGGGTGAAGAAGGATCCCTACTAGAGCTATATGACGAGGAACCTCTGGAGGAATGGTATCATTCTGACCCTTGGTACGAGGAAGGGCTAGATTCACAAATGTTCCAAGACATGATGGGGGACAATGAGGAGCAACCCACATATGATGAATACATAGACCAAGACTGGTATGAGCAAGAAGTTGCGATCAACGTTCTATGCCAACGTCTAGAGTATCCTCAAGCAGCCCATGCTAGAACAAAGCCTCCGCCCAAACCGCATGATCCTATAGAGGAAGAAGAGCTCACCAAGGGCATCACTGAATACATCAGCCTAAAAGGGACCCGAGGAGACCTCAGCAGTCAGAATGGAAGCCTGAGGGAATCGTCACGGAGAGATCAAGCCACAAAAGGTGTGTCAAAGGAGCCAAGTCAAGATCAATCCAACCTTTGACCTTGACAAGGCAAAGACTAGGTGCAAACCAAAAGAAAAATCAGAAAGTGCACCCTTAGCACCTTGACATTCAATAGGAGAACCAAGTCAAGGGGGGTCGGACAATGACCCTGAAAGGCAAGGACTAGGCGCAAACCAAAAGAAAAACCAAATGATGCACCACCTGAAGCTCCAACGTCAAGGGCAGGCTCCTACAGCCACCCCACCGGTAAGGCCCTCCATTTGGGAAGGGTAATGCGTAGTTCGACCAAGCCCAACTAGGGGTATGGTCATTTTATATTTCAAAAGTTTATAAATAAGACATTAATTTCCTTTCTTTTCTAAACATTTTCCTTTATTTGTCTTTGTTATTTTGCATGCTAGACTAAGTTGAAACATCAATAAAACGTAGTAATAATAAATATGATTGATGAGTGTGAGTCATACACCCAACACCCTGGAACGTTAGGCAAGGTTGCCAATTATCTAGGGTTTTCTTCCTTATGTAGTGACTGTAACATCCAGGGAAAGTCCGCCTAACTGGGCAGGATAACCTGGAGATCTCTCCTGATCTATGGAAGTTACATGTATTCTAAAAGTACACCCTTAATTAACATGTTGAAGCCTAGAAAGGACTCAAGACCTAGTACTTGCTAAAGAAGAAAGTTGTCTCTTACATTGAAAAGAAGTTGAGCAGCTAGAGTAAACTTAACCTTGTCCTATCCTCACATACATAGCATGGGGAGATAAGAGCAAAGCAGGCTCAATGCTTAGGTATATCATAATAGCCACTTGCCTATACGGCATGCGTAACATCCTAGCAAAAGTCTAAGAAGGCAGTGATTGGTAAACACACCAAAACAAGACTAAAACAACTTAAAAAGCCCCCAAACGAGAGGAGAGCACAAATAATCGGGTACATCATCATAACATAAATCCGAGAAGGCAGTGATGGACTGGTACACAAAATGGGGTGAGAAAATAGACGAGTAGGTGTGCTGTCATAGCATAAGTCCGAGAAGCCAACAATAAACAGGCACTTATAGAAAAATAACAAGAGAGTAGAACCCCAAAAGAAAAGGAAAAGAAAAGAAAAGCCAAAAACCCCTAGGTAAGCTACAAGCGCATAAGGCCAACCATTAGTGGGCAGCACCAGAGCTATAACTGACATCGAGAGTCTGCTAAACCTCGAGTCTCCCCCAATTCTTCCACCCATAAGCAAGGGTAGAAAATCTTAGAAGCTCATGGACCGAGTAAATAAGGGAGGTAATAATCAACTAAGGCTAGCACGAAGTCCCGAGTTCTCAAAGGGTCAAGGCATGATAAAAAGGACCACTCTCTCACCTTGGATAACACAAGGCTGTAATGCTAGATGCATATGAGGGAAGGTTGTGACTACACTCATCAACAATAAATCAAAAAAAAAAAATCCAAAAATCCAAAAACAATTCCAAAGATCCATAAAAATCTGAAAATCCAAAAATCCAAAAAAATCAAAAAAATCTAAAACTCCAAAAAAAACAGAAAGATCCAAAATTCCAATAAAAAAATCAGAAAATTCCAAAGTTCAAAAAAAATCCCAAAACCTAAAAACAAATAATAAGTAGTGCCATCCACCTTACCTACAAGTAAAAACCTAGTAAGGAAACTGGAATTGGTCAGGCCGGTGATGCAACAATCGACCCACTAGGTTCTGGAGTTAGGCATCCTACCCAAGCGTGCCTTCATGGCTTGGGTGTGTTTTTCTCCACAAAGACATTGCTCCGCGTTGATCTAATAGCATCCACGGATGACTCACAATCGGCTTCCACTGGGCTCCAATTTTCTATCTTAACTGAGGCCAAGATTGATTCCCATGTCAACTGAGGCCAAGATTGATTCCCTCCACCTAATCTTAAGCATGGGGGAGTAAAGGATAGCACTACAGTATCTTTCCTAGCCAACTCTTCTAAGGAAGGGAAAAATACACCCTTTTGATTACTAACATGCTATTGAGTGTGTAGGTACCACAAGGTGTTAGTACATCAAGTCCCACCGTGAGGCTGCATCAAGTTCCACCATGTGCATCACATCTGTCCCCTCGTGAGGCTGCAACAAGTCTCGTCGTGCGCGTTAAAGTCCCAACCTTGCATCGCATCAAGCAACGAGTTCTGCCTTTGGAGTCCCGACCATGTACACAAACACAACTTTGACTAAGAGGCAAAACCCCAGTTTGGCAAAGGAAGGGTTCACTCCCTCACCCAGTTCTTTATTCATTGAACTCCTTTACTTATCAAATCGAGTTGTGGGATGACAATCCTTTCTCAAGTGAACAGGTCACACTCAAGGATGGAAAACACATGACCACAACAAATTGCATTCATGCATTTTGTATATGTCTATATGGCTATGGACCACCTGTACGACCGTATCCCGTTGACCTAACCTGTCATATGGACCATTCATTGCATATTGTATGTTGACCTTGCATTTGCATTTGTGTGCCTAAATCATGCATCCATGCATTTAGGTATCATGCATTGGAAGTGGAGCACAAACGGAGCATTGTTCTTCATGAGAGTTAGAAGTCTTAGAACATGTGATCCTCCCAAAGCCTATTCAAGTCTAAACTATCCAATCTACAATCCCATTCTGAGTAAGCTCTCAAACAAGTAGCCACAAACAAATTGTCTTTTTAATCAGCTTTTTCTTTTCGACCAGTGCTAGGGTAATGCCCCACGGTCATTTTAGTTTCTGTCCTGTTGAAGTGACATCTCTACATGGTTGATATGGTCTCGACATCGGTTGTAACACATAGCTTCGAAACTAACTTGACCCCTTCATGCCTAAGCCTTCAATATGACGGCATCTTTAGTTAACTGAACCACTTGGCTATGTGATAATGTCTTGAAACTGAGTCTGTTCACCTTTCCACCACCTGACTGTGCAATTATGTCCCGAAACCAGGAAGGTTCCACCTTTTTAGCTATGCGATCTTGTCCCAAAACTAATAGGTGGTCTTCTTTTTGGAACCCTTGTGGCGGATTATTTGAGAGCGAGCTCCCCTTTTCCGGAAATACTCAATGGGAATATCGTTCTTACCTTGGAGCCAATCATGTTTCAAGATAATCTTCAAGGAAGGGCATCTGTAGATATTCCATTTTCGCATTTCCCAAAGTCCATCGAGAATAGGAACTTTTGAAGTGTTCCAGATCACGTGGCTAAGGATCTCTAACTCATTTTCCAGATTTTTCATGATGTCTTTAAGAGCATTGTTGATTTTACTTGGTTCAAGGTTGTTAGCTGTGGTAGAGCTAATGCTCTCATCTTACTCAAATTGGTGGTAGATTTGAGTATTCTGAGCTTAAAGAAGGTGTTTTTACATTTTCATGTGATTTTTGAGTATTTTCCAGCCTTTTAAGGAGTTTTTATGAATTTAACATAAAAAATAGGAGGCAAAACGCAAAAAACCAGGATGTTACTAATGTGACAGGCGAAAGCATTAGTTGACTAGACTCGTCGCCACAACAGGCAACGAGAATGCCAAAATTCATTCTCAAGATAATCTGTCATCCTGGGCTTTAATATAATATATGAGACATTTATAACTATTATCATGATTTTTCCCATAATTATTATAATTTCTGAAATTTTTTGTGTGCTTGAATATTTATTTAGTATCATATAAATCCTTATCAATTCTAGAATATTCTAGAAATTTCTAGAAAATGGGTGATGTCAAGATTAATATCATATATTTTTATCATGATTTAAAATGAGATATGATATTAACTATGACTTTTTAAATGCTAGAATTATTTATAATTTAAAAAGATAATTTCAATATGTGCTTAATTTCCAAATATTTATTTAGTTACGAGATTGGAATTTGTTATAGATATATTTATCATAATTCTCGTAATTATTGAGGATTTTATCTTTCAAATTTGAATTTGATTTTTAATTTGGATTTAAAATTTGATTTTGAATTCAAATATTTTCTAGAATATTTTAGCGATTTCGAGAGGATTTGAAAATTACGAAACGAGTGGCATTCTGTTACTAGATATTTGCTTGATCAGTTTTGGATTTTATTTTTAAACATGAAGATATTTAGAGCTCGTTGCCACAAGGAGTGGCTACTAGTTTGTAAAATACATTTTCGTCTATTTCTCTACACTGAAAAATAGGATCTGTTGGGCTATTGCTGGCCCTAGTGGCGACATATCTGTATATGGCATTGGTCCCACTGACGACGAATTCAAATTATCCATTTTTTAAATTTTCAAATCTAATTCGATATCTAGGTCTTTTTTTCCAACTGTTTTCAACCTCTATAAATACCCCCTAAGTCTAAGTTTTAGGGGAGGCCTTTTGAAATTACGAAGAGGTTGCCCTGAGAGAGAAAGGAACCCTAGGTGTAGCCCTGCCAAAATCTTGTGAGAAACCTAGATTCATAGAGATCCTACCAATCCAAAGCCAAAGCATGCTTCCAGAGCTTCAAGCCTCCACTTCCTCATCTACTTCACAACATACGAGGGTGAAGGGAGTATCTTCCATTTTTATTCATTATTTTTTCATAAACAAAAAACTTTGCATTCATGTAATAGCCCATGGCATATGTATGCGGGGAACCACCCCTTGGTTAGTGTCAAATTCATTTATTCATGATCTTTATTTTATGTTCCTCATTCTATTTACCACACCTAGTCTAATCCATACTTTATTTTTCTTGTTTGTTTTGAAAGGAAGGATACTACATAGCACGAGGGAGTCGCTAGACGATATCTTGTCGTCGATCCATTGAACCGAGAACCCACATCCATTACGACCACCCATCTCCTGCAAGGCATCTTGTCAACCGACATAGCAAAGGACACGTGACGATCATAAGAGTTATCAAAGTGAGTGGCACAACGTCAACTCTCCATCAATCACACCCCAAATCAACATCAACAATGAGGAGACCTGTAGTGACCTCCAACTAAACTGTCCCGATCGCTTCCCTTTGACTATTGTCGTGAGCTATGCACGGGAAGCGGTGCCTCTAACCTCATCTTCATCAACGCCCAAGGACTTCAAGGTGAACAGGGAGTAGACACTTTTGCTGGCCCTAGTGTCAACGAGTATCCCATTGAGTAAACGACCGTTAATGTGCACATTGATGATTAGTAGCTGTGAACTTTCCTTAGGTAAGGGCATCTCTACATCTTGGAAGATGATGTTCTTCTTCTCAAACTTTTTGATGATTTCTCTGGCTAATCCGAAGTTGTCTTGGCCTTTGACTTCCTCCTCATCTTGTTGCCTATCCCTGGGTTCATTGTCATCTTCGATTTCCCATCCTAGAGTGTTTTCCCATGGCTTGTTTGCATCCTCCTCTATCTATATCCCCAGTTCAGGCATTGCTGATGCATCCTACTCTTCTTCATCGGTGCTTGGTGGCTCTAGGTCAAGGCTTGTTTGCACGCATTGGATGAGCATTGGTTGTGTGTCCTTGGCCTCCATGTGGGCTACTGAATGATTTAGCATGGGGTCTTAATGGATCTACATTTTGGGTTGCTATCCCTGACTTGCCCTTAGTCTCACCTTTAACTACATGATTTCACCTTGGTCATTCAGCTCATATATCTTGTCTTTGACTGTGTACCACTCCTCAAAAGTATGTTTGCTCTTCTGATGGTATGGGCAATACTTAGATAGATCGGCACTGGGAGCGTTTGGGGTGGGAGCCAGCGACTGTAGATCTCCACTCTCCACTGATATCTGGAACATGTTGTGGAGCGGCTTTGGGAGTGGTGGATGGTCTTGCCTCTTGGGCCCAGAGTGCTGAAGTGGAGGGACGGGATTGTAGATCATCTACCTCTATTATTGCCCCTATTGAGCATTCACTTGGTAGTTCGAAGGCTGCTGGTACTGATGCTATTGGGATCGCTGTTGATGTCGAGGTTGCCGTTGAACTAAATGTTGCGATAGTTGGTATCGGCCCTGTTGGTACTGCAGTTGGACATGCTAATAGTGATATAGGACTGGCTGTGTTGGCTACTCCTAGCATTGGACTAGTGGTCCTTGGCACTAGATTGGCTGATTCTGATGCTCTACTTATGCCATGTTGCCTGTGACCCCTTCGTATGTGTACCCAGGGGACTTTTCTTGCCCCTTTCTTCATACTCCAAGAAGTGTAAGTCCTTGTTGTGGAAAACTCTTGCAACTCTATTGTACAACTAGGAGTACGTGTGGAAGTCACCCATCAGTAGACCTACCTTGAGAGCTTTAGTAGTGTTTCTAGGTATAATCTCGACTCCTTAATCTTCAAGGATGCGGCATTCAGATCTTGCGACCATATCTCTCCATCTACCGGCATAGGTGATGAAATCCTCCTCCGGTTTCATCTTTTCAGAGAGGAGATTCCCTATCGTGGGCTTATGCTAGATACAGTAGACATATTATTGTAGGAATTTGTCTAGCACAACCTTGAAGTCACTGAGATCGTGTCTTGTAAGTGTGTTGAACCACCTCAATGCTTCTCCCAGGAGTGTAAACAGAGCGAATACGAAGTGAATCTGTCAATATTCGAATTCAAATTCGAAAATTTTCATCTACATCTGAATTCATATCCGTATCCGAACGAATGTTAAATTTAATATCCGTATCCGAATTTATCGAATGCATTCGAATTCGAATATTATCCGAATTCGACCAAGACACCTAATTATGAATACATCCATATCTGAAATATCTAAAAAATCTGAAATATAAATATTATAAACTTGTAAATAATAAACTTAAAACCATCATTTATTTCTTATTTAAAGTACAATTTTAACAAATCCATAACAATCTGCGTTAATGTCATCTTTTAGAATAAAAAAAAACAACTACAATGTTATAACTTTCGCCAAGTAGAAGTGTAAATGATAATCAAATCCTCAAAACAAGGTGCATTCAAAATGTTAATTCAGAATCCTCTAAAATGTTAATTCAGAATTTTCGTCACTCGAGCTACATTCAGATGACTCTAGATCTTTAGTTGACTCTTCTTCTTTAGTTTCTTTATGATTGTGCAGTGCTTCTTGCAAAAATGATAAAGTCATGTAGATATTAATGGTTGTCTTGTGCACATAATATACTAATAAAGTAAAAATGATACATAAAAGTATGGAATAGAGAAAAAAATCATATTTTTCAGGGGGAATTCATCATGCATATTCTCTCAAGTAGGATTTGGTTTGTTAAAATGAAACTGAGTAGATAGATAAACACCATAAATAATCGAAAATGGTGATTTGAGATATATTAACAAAAAAATTGACCCTAATAAAGCTAAATTGATTGTAATACATGAACAAAAAGAATAAAAACTTACTAGCATCCACATACAAGCTATGAAGACACAAAAGGCAAATATTGATATACGAAGGCATGGTAGGAAATACGGGAACCTACATCAGAGTCAAAAATCAAGTCATTTACAAACACAAGATCATAACGTGATATCAGAAAGAAATTATTAACAGGCAATGTGGCTTACCTCCCAAAAATGGATTCTTTAGAAAATATAATACTGTAGTTGAAAAAGGAACTATTTTTGTTAGGAAAAAGATTTAAGCAAAAAGGTAATTGATTGAAGTTACAACAACTACACAAAGTTATGAAATAATACAATTGAGGTAATAAGGACAACACTCTTTGAAAAATATATAGAAATACATATACATGGAAATGCATGCTTTTAAGTTATATCCAAGCAACAAGGACATTGAAATAAAACAAAAAAGAAGTTGAATGCTAACCTGGTATATGGGAGATCTGACTGAAACAGAGGTCACCAACAATCTTTTCCCATTAGAATCAAGTGTCATTTCATGCCTACAGATCTTCAAGCTTTCTGAATTGCAAAACCTGAGATAAAATATAAACTCTAAGATTAATCACAATCCTAATTCGATATCTAATAAACTATTGAGAGTAACATATTCTACTCTTAAAAAGTGCTTCCTAATTAGCACAAGCAAATCAACACACATGATGAGCCATATTGTATGTCAGTTTAGTATGTGCTGCCTTGATTTTATTTGATGGTGCTACACATTTATATGAAGCACTCTTAATTTTAGACAATAAAAAAAAAATGAAAAGGGCAAATCTCCATAGAGTAACATGCTAATAACTGTCTATGTGCTCCCTAATTTTCTTTGTTTTCAGCAATAGCATCCATTAAGAAATGTACATTTGCATAAGTATGCTGAGAACTGACTAGCTACTCTCCTCATTTCAGTGTCATCAATGGCATCCATAAAAATATAGATTTGCATAAGAAAGAAATAAAAAATCAATACTTGCTGCAATCTCTGGTCCAAAGAACTTGGCCTTGGTTTTGCAAGCTCCGTTCAAAAATCTGCACATGTTTATTCAATTGCATATATAATACATTTCCCAGAGTTAAGTTTTTTTTGTAAACTAAAATTGACCTTGGAATAGAGAACATGCTAGTAGAA
This sequence comes from Posidonia australis, assembly GCA_024699735.1. Taxonomy (NCBI): domain Eukaryota; kingdom Viridiplantae; phylum Streptophyta; class Magnoliopsida; order Alismatales; family Posidoniaceae; genus Posidonia; species Posidonia australis. Next base: position 6,164 of record JAMKQA010017999.1, on the reverse strand, counting down.
AAAATTGCAAGCATAAAAAAGTAAGAATAATACACGCAATTTCCGACATTGTCTCCCAACAGCCCCAATAACTACATGCTATAGCTTGAACTTGTTAACAGCACTTTATTATAAAACTTTGATAAATAAATACAGAATCAAATAACATGTTTAAGGTCATGGAAATTTTACTGGAACGATTGAGAAAATGAAAGTTTTGCCTAGATAATGGAAATATAAAACCCAGATTTCTTTCATTTTTATTGACTTCGAATGACTACCTAGAATCCAGATAATACAATTGAGAAGTAATATTGTTCCAATTAGGATTTGGCCATGAAAATCTGATAATCCGTTAAATCCACACAAAAGCGATGAATGTGATTGCTTACCTTTCCATCAGATCCCAAACTAAATGTGCTAGTCTCATCTGGTCCAAAGAGTACAGAGTTTACAGCTGAATCATGTGCTGGCCATCCTGTAATTTGTAGGCCAGCAGACATATCTTGCATAGCTCAGGAAACACACCCTTGGAGATCATTATCAGCAACAACAACAATCAATAATACAAAACCACGCCCAAATCCCACTATGTCATTTGGATGGAAAAACAGCACAAAAGCTACCTAAACCCTATGTTGATTGTTGAGTTGCTCATCATGTGTGTTGCAAACTAAAATCTTGGGTTACAACTCCATCATGATCTAGACATCATCTTCTAAAATCTTGTGCACATACTCATATGTCATGAATGTCTTACTTTAATATTTCCATCATTTTTCTTTTACATGTACATCAACATTTAACATATGATTTTATTTTTTCAAAACTAAGAGACAAAACTCAAGTGTTGGTTATTTTAAAAGCTCATGGTTAAGCAGCATGAGATGGAAGAGAGAAAAAAAACGAAGTAAAAATCTCAGTGAAGTTCCATGATGTTAAAAAAGATGAATTGCTGAAGAATGATCACCATCTTCAATTGGACACTTGCATGGAACAACTCGAGAGACAATGCAGGCACCCAAAAAGACACCAAGGCACCAACCTGAAAGTGGCTAGCTTGTGAATGTACCAAGGCCAGGAGGCCCTTCCTACAACCATGACCTGGCAGCCCGACACAGTGAGGAGCCTAGCCTTGATAACACTGAGCATAATAAAGAACAGAGGCATTATGTGCTGTTTTGGTTGTTATCCAATGGAAAATAAAATCCTAGCAATTTACAGAACAGGGAGGCTGGAATTACAATCCAAGTAAAATTCAAGTGATCGGTAATAGATTTCCCAATGCAAAATATAAATAACTTACATGACTGAATACAAAAAATAACTACATTATCTAACTCTCTTGTATGAAAGTGTTCAGTAATAGTGTTAGAAGAATATAATAACATGTTTATTAAGTATTCTCACCTCTACAACATCACCTTCCTTAGCTATAACTCTCTTGATAAAAACATCATCATCACCGTATCCTACCTCCTGCATGGCTACAATTGACATTTAGCCATCATGAATAATGTAAATGTTTATCACAGCAAGAAAACTATACCAACATTGTTTGAAAATTTACCTGCAAAACAGGAGGGCTTCTAAAGATCACTATATCATTCACATATGGTTTTCTAAAAAAATATGAAACCTGAGCAAGATATATTGACAAAAAAAACAAGATTCAAGCTACACCATCATAAAGATTGTCAAGATAGACTTATAATCAAAACCCTCACATTATCACCCAAAGATACTAATGTTAAAAAATATTTACCTTTGTCGGCGAGGAGGACTGGAGAAGCCATTGTCTTCCGGTGGTCCCTTTGTCGGCTAGGAGGACTAGAGGAGGAGGGGAAGCCGGAAGGACCCAGTGGCCAATAGGGTTGAGGAGATGAGTGGAGGCGGAGGACGCTTTAGGAGGAGGCGGAGGAGGACGACTCGTCTTGTCACTTGTGGGCTGTGGGCTGCCGAGGAGGGCCAGGAGGCGGAGGTCGGAGGAGTGGAGGAGTGGAATAGGAGGGTTTAGGAGGAGGCAGAGGAGGCAGAGGAGGATGACTCATCCTGTGGGTTTCGGGCTGCCGAGGAGGCCAGGAGGCGGAGCCGGAGGAGTGGAGGAAGAGGGTTTCAAAGGAGGAGCAGGAGGTGAGCTGTCGAGGAGCCGAGGGCCAGGAGGCGGAGGCCAGAGAAGGACAAGAGGAGGCAAGAGGCTGCGGGCTTGTTAGAATGTTAGCTTTAGGATTTTAGTTGTTAAGCTTTTATATATATGTAAATTTTGCAAATATTATATTTAAGTTTTTATTTATTAATTGTTAGATACTTATTTCATAAGTTTTACATATAAATATATTAATTAATTTAAAAAAATAAATAAATATATTAAATTTTTGAATTTGGATATTTTCGAATCGAATGTACCAACATCCATATTCGATCCTATTTTTTTCGAATTCGAATTTGGTTCGTCTAATATTTTTCAGATAAAGATTCAAGATTTCAAATACAAATTCAAAACAAATTTTTGAATATTTTCGGATTTCTGACACCCCTAGCTTCTCCTTCCAAGCTTTTGAAAAAGAGGTAGACTATCAACTCATTGTCATGTTGATAGGACAGGGCGTCCATAGTGAATGTAGCTAGATGGTTCCTTAGATCGCCTGTCCTATCGTACTTTTGCGTCTTGAGCATCTTGGACATGGGTGGCAAGATGAAGAGAGGGTGTAGACACCCCAGTTTTCGATCACGTTTGGCAATCAACTTTTCCAATGGAAACCGCCCTAGATGGTCGATCGACACAACCACCTTCTTCACTCAAAACCCCATTTAAAATCCAATCTTATCAACCACAACCCAACTTAACCCAAAACCAACCAACCAAGCCCACTCATAACCTGGATGCTTGGTGGATCGGGCTAAAATCCTTTGCATGTAACCTATCTTAGGACCACCGCTGCTTGATAGTGCAACCCAGAATGCATGGATGAAGGATGCGGTTGCCCTGGGTCAGTATCAACCAGCGAAGGATAGACTTGTCCTTTCACCAAGGGTGCACTGGATCCTCGCCTCTCATTGGTTGGTGTAGGTCTACGTGTGTCCCACTTTCCATTCAAACCATGAAACCCCCCATGTTGATTTGATTTCCCATCGTATCCCCTTGATCAAATCTTAGCTAGACAATGGGAGCAGATGAGAATCAGTGGACTAGATTCAAAGCACACTTCTATTTAAACTCACCCCGTCTCCTACGATGAGAACGCTTGCTTGTTGCCCACTCCCTCACATCCACAGAGTATCCACCTTGCTCTTTAAGCTCTCGCTTCCCTTTCAAGACCCTCGTCAGCCTTTGATTGTCCTCTGGAAGTCCAATGACCACCCATTTTTCACCTCCATAACTAAACACTTCCACAAGCCTCCTCAGTCCACCAAACTTCACCCACACCCATGTCCCAGCAACCTCAAACACCCACCATCCTCTCCAGAGCAAACCGACCCATCTCCCGCCGTCCACTGCCGCCTCCCATCAACCACTGGAGAGGCCTGACCAACCGAACGGAAGCACATCCATCTGATGCGCAACAAGTACTCATCCCCTTCCCTAGCCTTGTTGCATACTCTACTATCATTTAGCTTTATTTTATCTATGGAATTGTGCTTGCCTTGCCATTCGTTTTCCTTGCATTCTGCCAACGGATGACCATCGACCCACGTGAGGCCGACGGCCCTTGAACATGCAATCTGATCTATCCTATGGCACTCCTTCTCTTCCCCTTCATCCACCCTTGTCGTCCAATACCTTACCTCAGTCCCTGACCATTTCTGATGGTCGGATAGAGGAGAGCTTCGTCGACGAGACCCATGTGGTCGGAGGGAGAGACCCTTTCATCCACATTTTGTTTGGTTGCCTCCTAAGCCTTCCCCATACTCCCCTCAAGGTCTTCAAAGTGCCCCAGAGGCCTGACGGACTCCACCAGCCTTATTCATGGCTGACGAAGGACATCCAGTCCAGCGTACAAAACCCGAGGTGGAGGGGATGGTCCAAGGCTTTACCATGTGTTTTGCTTACATATTCTCGTTCTTGGATGTTTATTCTTCGATTCTGGGTGCTTGTGATGTATTCATTTATACCCATGTGGTGTGAGAGAGGCGATAAAGGTCTGTCGTCCACAGCATGTTCTGAACCGCGTGCCGATACCACGCACTGGATGCGTGGATGGCCAGGTTCAGAGCACGGCAGGCCTAGCCCTGTTGTTTTCCTCCCCCTTTTGCTTAGCCTTGGTTCATGATTTATGTTTTTGGATTGTATGTTTGTTGCTATCCTTGGCAATGCTTTCAATTTGTGAGTTTTGATCCTTTGTTTACTTTGGTGACAATGAGAAGTTTGTTATTCAAAGCTTATCTCAGTCCCATAGCAAGCCTGTATGGCCGTCCTACGCGGATTTTCAAGGGATTTTTGGCCCTCTTCAGACTAAGTCACTCGTTTGTTATCAAGCTTGTTAATTGTTTCTTTGACCATGATTCCTCCAGTACTCTTTGTTTGTGTAAATTACATTGCATACATTTTTTTATCCACTATACGGGCATGTTTTCAACCCTTGCATCATCTTGCTTTACCGGCAAACATGAATTAGCAAATACATGCCTACATAGCCACACATGTAGACGTGAAAGCTAAGAAAGACTAACTCATCGGGCATGTGGGGGTGTCTAACACCTTCCCCATGCGTAACAGGAGTCCTTACCCTTTATTTGGCTCGCATTGACTCTTGTGTTGCATCCATTGGCACGGATTTCGATTTCACTTTCTTATCGATCTCGCTTTGTCACTTGTTTTGTTTTTTCGATTTTCCTTGTCTTCCAATTTTCTCTTTTAATAGACTAGGTGGCGACTCTAGACTTTATTTCTTATCTGCTTGTGTTTTGTAATGCTTCCTTTTCCCTTTTATGAAGCATCCTTTCCCTCAGATCCTCGCCTCTTCATTGTGGCCCTATCAGTTCTCGTGTGCCCCGCCGCGCTCGGGAGTCAGCTCTGACATGGCCTTAGAGAGAACTTTAACGTGTCAAAGCTGACCGGTGCCCTTGATGTGATCCTGGCATAGGACGGGGTATGATAGAGTGGAGTTACCCCATGGTGATGATATGAGTGGTAGCTTGGTGGAGATTGTATGGCTTGTTGGACAGAAGAGAAGGCTAAGATCATAGGATATGAAATAAAGGACAAGGTCGATGGGTCTTGTGTCGAGAAGTTTAATGTTGGGTTTGACGACATTGTATGTGTATTTTCCATAAGAGGTGAGGCTAGTGGGCCCTGTGATAGCTTAAGGGAGAGGATCCATGGGTATTTGGAACTTGTGGACTTGAGAGGATTGAGCTTGGTTGATTGCCCCTTTAGGTAATGTATGTGAATAGATGGTCGAAGGGGTATTCCATGATTGGGTATAGCACATCTCTCCTTCAACTTGTTCAAAAGACTAGGCCATGTGTGGGATAGACATGTTGGACAGGAACCCTGCTAATCAATGAAGCCGCTTGAAGAAGTTGATGCCATTGACACGTTGGAGTAGTCGGTGTGAGAATACTACGCCACTGCCATTATGGACAATCTTCTCCTTAAACTTAAAAGTTAAGTAAATCAAATTTAAAAATTTTAAATCTCTAATAACTACGCAAGAAATCAGTCAAAATCAAAGATATATTTGATTTAAAATAGATTGGCAATCATTTAGACATTTAGGATTTTATCTTTATTTTTTTAGCGTTATATTTTGAATTAAATATAAGTTATAACATTAAAATGTAATAACTTATCATAAAAACTCACTTTTGGAAAAATAAAGATAAGTAATCTTAATTATCAAGTCATCCAAATTTTAGTAATTTTCTGGATTTATTTGGCATTTATAATGATATATATGATATCCATTCATATTTAAATGTCAGAAAATTAAAGAAATCACAATAATAATGGGAAAATTGTGGGAATAGGAAATGTAGGTAACTCTTACAATCCCTCTATTGAAAATGTATTACTTGTTGATGGTTTGAAACATAATTTAATCAGTATTAGTCAACTATGTGATATAGGATATAAAGTAATGTTTGATAAATATGAATGTACTATCATAGATAACAAAACCAATGATGTAATATTTATTAGTGAAAGAAAAAATAATGTATACAAAATAAAAATTCCACATAAA
>JAMKQA010017998.1:0-18006 GCA_024699735.1 Posidonia australis | reverse complement strand
ATTAACTTGGTCTTGAGGGCTGCACTAAAGTTTTTCAGATTGATAATTCCCCAGCCATTTTGTTTTTTTGATCTACATATATTAGACCATTTAATAAGATGCCTCCCTTTCTGATTATTAGATAAAGAATTCCATAGGAATTTACTTCGTAAAGTATCTAATTTTTTCTCTATTTTTGAAGGCATATGAAGGACAGACAAATAGTATGTTGGAATGGCTGACAACACAGCATTAACCAAAGTAAGTCTTCCCCCTAATGATAAGTGTCTGGCCTTCCAGGAAGAGAGCTTCTTAGTAACTTTCTCTATCACAGGAGCCCAACTAGAAGCATTTGCTTTTTTAAAATGCAAAGGCAGTCCAAGATATGTGATTGTGAGATCTAACTTCTCACATCCCAAGATATCACAAGAAGATAAAAGCTCTGTCTGAGTAACCCCCACTCCGGTTAATGATGATTTTAAGGAATTTATTTTGAAACCGGAGAAAGTCTGAAAGCAACATAAAATTCTTTTGACATTTATCAAATTTTCCTTATTATCAGTCAAAAATAATAGAGTATCATCAGCATATTATAAAATAACCACTGAAGGGCCATCATCAGGAAATGTTATCCCAGAAATAAGATTATTTCTCTTGGCTACCTTCAACATTGCATTCAGAACATTAGAAGCAATGATGAACAAAAGTGGGGACAGGGGATCTCCCTGCCTCAACTCATTAGAAGCCCCAAAATAGCCTTTAGGTGATCCATTAATTAACACTGAAAATTTTGCAGATTGTATACACATACGGATCCAAGAGATCCACCTGTCTCCAAAACCCAGGCCAGAAAGAGAATCTAGAAGGAAGTTCCAGTTAATATTATCAAAAGGTTTTTCAAAGTCTATTTTCAACAAATAACCTTTGATATTAGTAGACTTCATAAAATGAAGGGTTTCCTGAGCAATCAGGAAATAGTCCCTAATGGACCTCCCTGTCAGAAATGCACACTATGATGCATCAATGACAGAATTTAGAGCTGGAGTTGACCTAGAGGCCAAAGTTTATGTGATGATTTTATATATGCTATTAAGTAAACTAATGGGTCTAAAGTCCTGTATCCTAATGGACCCCAACTTTTTTGGGATTAAAGCAATGAAGGTCTGATTAACTGAAGGCAGGAATTCAGGATCATTAGAAGAGTGAAACACATTGAAGATATTAATAATCTCTTTCTTCAAAAGATCCCAAAAGTGCTGAAAAAAGAATAGAGGAAATCCATCAGGACCTGGTGACTTATCCCCATCAAGGTGAAATACACTTCTTCTAATTTTCTCTTCCTCAAAAGGGATCTCTAGCTGTTCTGGAAAGGGAAGTTTCACTGGGATTAAAGTATCCCAGTCTAGAGTTATTTGAGGATAAACACCCTTATTGATTAGCCTAATAAAGTGGTTCTCTGCTTCCCCACAGATTTCAGAGTGAGTAGTAGATACTATGTTATTAATTAGTAGAGAGGAGATGTTATTTTCCTCCTATGGCATTTAACCATATTATGAAAGAAGGAGGTGTTCAAGTCCCCTTCCTTCAGCCACTGGATTCTAGATTTTTGTCTCCAATATACCTCTTGCTCTTTAAGTAGATTAAGATGTTCCAGTCTCAGTGCCTTTTTCTGAGCCCAGTCTAAATTGTCAGAATCTTCAGCTAGACTGTCCATTTCCTGAATTAGAACTTCAATAATTCTGAGTCTTTTAGTTCTAAAAGCTTTAATTGGCTCTAACCATTTTTTGAGTATAGATTTTAGATTTTTTAATTTAGAACTAAACTCAGAAACAGGAGTAGTTACAGAAAGAAGATAACCATGCTGCCTCCAAAATTCCTTTATGACTTGTTCAATACCATCATAGGAAAACCAGGATTTGTAGAATTTAAAAGGGGTGGGGCCCTAATTAGGCGATAAAGTATTAATCAGAATAGGAATATGGTCAGATACAATCCTGGCCTTGCCTAAACACAAGGAGTCAGGAAAACTCACTGACCAACTTGGGGACATAAGGAAACGATCAAGCTTAACCATTGTAGGTTTATCATGAACGTTAGACTAGGTAAAAGAGAAGTTATTTGGTGATAAGTCGATCATAGAATTCTGATCAATGAAGTCATTAAATTTGTCCATATGAATGTTGCAACTAATAAGAGGGGAGTGTTCACTAGGAAACCTAATGACATTAAAGTCACCCCCCAGGAGCCATCTATTATTAACCAAAGTGCCTATATGATGCAGTTCTTCCATAAAAATGGGTTTCATACTCTGATCACAGGGTCCATACACCCCAGTGAGCCACCAAACCAACTTATTATCCAAACTTTCAAAATTAATGGAAAGACTAAAACTGAAGGGGATGCATCTGATAGCGTTGTATTGCCTGCTATCCCACCCTATCAGTATCCCCCCTGAAGCACCAATCGAGGGGACCAAAGACCATGTGTTGATTTTATTGCCTCCTAAATATCTTAATGACCATTCAGTAAACTCTTCCTGCTTGGTTTTACTGACGATAATAATATCGCATTTATTAGATACAATAAATTCTTTTAATTCTCTCTTCTTGTGCCCAGACCCCATTCCTCTATTGTTCCAAGCTGCTATAATCATAATAAGAATATTGAAACCAAAACAGAAGAACCCCCCCATCCAAGGGGGCATGGGAGTCTTCTAACATAACATACTCTTTGCCCTGATCCTTCCTTACTTGGTTAAAAAAGGCTATTGAGTCTTCTTTAGAAGATAATGAGATACCAATTTTATTACAAAAGCATTTAAAGTGCTCATAAGACTCTCATATCAGGGGATCCTCAGAATAAGATCTAGAATTACTAGGAAGCAGCAGATTAACAGCATTAGAATCGAAAGAGTTACTAGATACAGAGCCATGGTTGAATTCATTAATGTTTTCACAATAAGTATGCAAATCCTCACCTGGAGCATGCACAGGAGTAGGGGGCCTAGAGGTAGGCTTCTCAGAGTGTGTAGAACCCAATTCCTCCTGGTCCAGATAGTCATAGATAGCCATGACCTTTTTGAATTTAGCCAGCGAGAGGTTCCTGGCCTTAATTTCAGATTCCACCCAGTTGGGAGCTACATCAGAGAGCTCAAAATTTCTTTGGATGGGAGGGATAGGTGTTGCTGTAATATTGCTTGGAGCTGCAGGGGTGGGTAACAACCCAGCAGTCCCATGAGATGAAGACTTAGGTGAAGGGGAAAAGGAGGGTCTCATCCATACATTTTTCCCAGATTTGAACTGGGACTTGGAGATTTGGTGGTTCTTACCACTTATATTGCCTCGCCAACCTTTCTTAAAAGGTTTCCTAACAGGAAATAGATTTCTAGAGGAAGAAGCCTGGGAAGTATGTTTGGGCCATGCAGGAAATGGCTTGTGGGTGGGAGTAGAGGTAGAAGGGCAAAGGTCCCAGCTTAGTCTATACTTAATGGGGTAGACAGTTTTCCCATAAACAAAAAATCTCACATCAGGGGTCTCTTTACCCGGGAAGATCTTGATCCTCACCCTAGCAAACCCCAAAAACTTGACTCTATCAATAGATAAGTCTACCTTAAGCAGCTCAGCAAAATCTGAGACCAACCTATGGAATACATCAATGCACCATAAATGGTGGGGAATTCCTTCCAACCTGATCCAGGTCCCCTCTTCCTTAAGGGAGAGCACAGCATTGGAACTAGGCGTCCAGTGCACAAACGAAGCAGAGAGTGAGTGGAGAGAAGACCCAAATCGACTCAGGATGTCATTTTTGTCTTTAATGGATGGAAATTTTAACAAAAATTTCCCAGGGAAAAAATCAGCAATCTCTATTTTAACTTGGAGAGGCCAGTTGGTAAGTATACGCTGGGATAACATATCAGAGGAAAGATGGGAGGAGTAATGGATTGTGAGGTCACATGAGGCATCAGAGGGATAAATGACTATTGGGTTTTGGGGTGACAAACCAGCCATTTTTGAATGAGATCTGGACTCCTGAAAAAAGTCACAAATGGCCACCGAATTAAAAGATGCTATACATCTATAACAAGCCCCAGAAAATTTACAGTTGCTTTTATATGGCCACGCAGACCACATTGAAAGCAATGATTATTATCCCTACAGAAACGTACCAGAGGGGAAGAGATATTCTTCTTCTTCGCCACCAGTGTCCACCCAGAGGAACCAGCCTCGCAGTCCAGAGTATATTCAGAAGAAGGAGATGGGTTCAAAGCGGCAAAACGCGAGCCACCGCACCCAAAATCAAAGTTCTCATTACATTGGTCAGACAAAATCTCTGTCGCAGAGATTTGAGTCAGAAAATTCGGCGAAATGTCAGAATTTTCAAGGGAGTGGGGGAAGTTTCCATTCCCGGGCAGAGAAACCACCTCCTCAATTAAGCCAGAAGAGACGTGAGGAGAGCAGGGGTCAGACGAAAACAGCAAGTCGTCAGACGTGCAGAATCCCAAGGGCCCCACCAAATCGGCAGAAGGCAGAGAGGGGAGAAAATTAATATAATCGCTCACGTTATTATCGAAAGTTCCCCCAACTTTACTCCTAAAATTAGTAAAACCCTCGCAAATCACAGGAGGGGAATATCTAGAATACCCCCACATGGAACACGAGGGTCCAGAGAGACCAGGCTTCTCAGACACACCGCTTCTAGGTTCAGAAGCCACTCCCCGCCGGTCCACCGGCTGGAGAGAGGTCGTCGGAGCACTGGAATGAAAAATAGGATCAACACACACAGATTGCCTAGGAACCAAACAGAAGTCACTAGGCAATTGGGGAAAAGTCCCCGAAACAGTTCTAAAAGCCAGAGGCGAGCCATGCGCATCAAAAAATCCAGAGAAACCAAAATCAGGGGAGGATAAAAGTCTAGCTATCTCAGATCCATGAGCATCAATAATATCATCACAAAATAAGCATGAAACCAACATATTTAATCACCATGGAGATAAAGATCTGTAAATGAAACAGCAATCCACCGAAATATCCACAACATTGTTAGAAGTAAATCTCAGGCAAGGAGTAGGGCCATAGAAAACCGCCATGATGCTAGATCTGGACGAACAGGGGTCGTCCGAGATAGATCTGCCCCAAGGAGAGCTAGACAGAGGAGATAGAGATCTCCCCCCGTCAATATCAGAAAGTGAAGTAGAAGCCTTCCTCTTCCGGTGACCCTGAGCAGGGCACGCTGGAGAAGAAAGGGGGACAGAATTTACCAACCGAGGTCACGCCTTCCCAGACAAGGCAGTCGCACCAAGCGCCTCCCCAGCCAGAGCAGTCTTGCACAAGCGGAGGTTGTAGGGAGGAGGATCACGATGACCGCTAGGAAGGCGTCGTCCCGCCATAGACCACGGAGAGGAAAAACGCTCAGATCGAAGGACGCAGTATATCGGAACAACTTTTTCGCTAGAGCTTTTTCTTTCTCTAAGGTTAGATTCCAAAACCATAATTTTCTGATTCAACAACTTTAACCCATTAAAATACAGATGACCATGACGCATTTGCCAAAGCCAAGAATCATTCATCTTATTAGATATGAAGGCATGATCATCGAGAAAATTAATGTCAGCAGGAAACATTTTGTTTTCACTTATGTGAATCACTATAGGTGGCATGTCTGATTCTTTTGGTTTATCTCACAACTATCATCATGAAACATTCCACAAGAACCCCTTTGAATTAATTGGCCCACACTATGTAAATTGTGTGCCAATTTAGGAATAATTAATCTTCTTGTACCTGACTTTGTCTGTACTGCAATAGTTCCCTTGCCTTTAATGCGAACACATTCATCATTTCCAAGCCAAACTTGCAACTACACTGATTTCTATACTTTGAGAAATACTTTCATTTCCTGTCATATGGCTACTACATCCACTGTCCAAGAACCAAACATCAGTTTTTCCTACTTTACGATTCATGTAGGTAAGAAACAAATTACAATCAGTTTTTCCTACTTTAGGATTCATGCAGGTAAGAAACAAATTACCTTCTTCTTACTTTTCTTCTACAAAGTTGGCTTGTTGCTTTGCCTTCTCCCAACAATTTGCTTTTATGTGTCCATACTTTTTGCAAAAGTAACATTGCCTTCCTTTTTTCATTTTGTCTTTCGTTTCCTTTGTCACCATTCTCGACATTCTGTCTTGTTGCATATCCTCAACTTCAACCTTGACCTCGGCCTTGATTTCTACCTTCACCATGGATTTTTCCACTTTCACCATTCTTGTTTTTGCCAGATATCTCCACCTTGACTGAAATACATTCTCAAAGAACCCATTAATTCATTTGTGGAACAAACACTCAAATCTTTTGGCTCCTCTATAGCAATGACAACAAAATTAAACTTAGATGGGAGACTTCTCAACACTATTTCTACTATTTTTTATTAGTGACATTTTCATCAAATATTTTCATCTAATTAACAACAGTAGATAATCTAAAATGGAAATCTTGAACAAACTCACCAGCCTTCATTTGGAAGGTCACAAATTATCTATGAAGTGTTTGAAGCTTGACTATAGGAACTTTGCTATCACCATGAAACTCTTGCTTGAGAGTAGTCCAAGCTTCCTTTGCCTTTGTAGCATTAGCAATCCTTGGAAAAATTGTCTTTGTCACTGTTTGTTGCAACACAAGAAGAACCTTGGCATATTTCTTTTGAAACTCCTTTGCTTTAGTTGGCTTCTCACCTTGCTTAGAGCTGTCTGCTAGTTTAGAACTCTCTATATTTGTATATCCTTCTTCAACAAAATCTGTAAGATCTTGTAAAATAAAAAAGATCTTTATCTTGATACTCCAGAATTCATAGTTTTCCCCATTAAAAATGGGAATCAAAGATTATGAGAGGTTTATAGTATTCATACCACTCAACATGAAAAACTACTTGCATAAATCTCAATTATCAGAAGATCCTTTGTGATAACATTGATCTTTACCACAAAAGCAGCACCCAACTTGATCAAAGCCAGGCTCTGATACCGATCTTGTTGGAATAATCCAACACTTACGTATACAAACAAAGAAAGATATCCAACAAAAAGCAACACACAAATTTCAATTGATGAAAAATAAGTATTTCTATTAGAGTTCACATCAACATAAGTAAAGATAGAATACCCAATCTCAACGACATCAACGTCAGAAAGGCTAAACATTCCTCTAGGAATGTTTTGATCGATAGTTGATGGTAGGGAGAGGTGGTCTCTTTGTCGACTCTAGGACACCAATGGCATCGATGAAGAAGGTAGGGTATGACATGTGAACTGGTGGCTGTAGATGTGGATTTTTAGGGGTGTTGATATAGATGCCGGCGTGTCCACTTACGTTCACACCTTTTGTTGTGATCACCACTTGTCCTTTGTTGAAGTCAGTTGACAAGATGCCTACAGGAGATGGTGATTGTGATGGATGTGGGTTCTTGGTTCACTCGATCAGCAGTACGATGCTGCCAAATGACTTTCTCGTGGTATGTGTTCTTCCTTCCCTTCAAAATAAATAACAAAAAAGATACAGATTAGACCAGGTGTAGTAAACAAAATCAGAAAAGTAACAACTAATGTAAATAACTAAATCTAATACTAATTAGGGAGTTGTCCCCACATGCATATGCCATGGGCTATATTATAACATGCTATGGATTATGTAAAGAAAAATATATAAATTGAAATAATACTCCCTTCACCCTTGTACACCATGAAGTGGATGGAGGAAGTCAAGGCAGACAAAGCTTTGGAGATGCGCTTTGCTTTCAGATTGAGGTGATCTCTAGTGGATCTAGGTTCTCTCACAGGGGACTGAGACAGAGTGGAGGCTATGGATCTTCCTCTATCTCAAGCTCTCTCTCTCTCTTTTTAGAGTTTCTAGGTTTTCTAACTAGCTCCAAGGGTTTTCAATGTGCCTCCCCTCAAACTCTTGATCTAGGGGATCTATTTATAGAGTTTTGGGGTTCTAGATCTCATCAAAGACAAGTGGTAGATCAAGGGTCAAAATTGAAATCGTTAAAAATAGAAAAAAAATCAAATTATATCTCATCGCCTATAATTTGAAGATTCCAATTTCGCTTGATGCAATGAATCATTTTTTAAAAGGCAACGAGATCTGCCATGTCAGTTAATTGCTAGTGGGATAGGAGCCGATAAACTAAAATGGTAAATTTTCATAAATTAAGATCTCAGAATATCTTCATGCAAATCTATCACCAAGTAACGATCAAATCAATCCTTAAATTTAATCTTCGTATTAGAAAGATTTTAGATAAATTCCAAATTTAATTTAAACTCAAAATATTAAGTAAATGAAATTTGAAAATCTTAAAACTCTAAACTTATGAGAAACATCAGCTAAAATCAAGGATATATTAGAAAAAAAAATAGATTAGCAATCATTTAGACATTTTTGGATTTTTCTTGAATTAAATATAGTTATAACACTAAAAATGTGATAATTTATCATAAAAATCTCATTTTTGGTAAAAATAAAGATAAGTAATCTTAATTATCAAGTCATCCAAATTTCAATAATTTTCTTAGATTATTTGGCCTTTATAATGATTTATATGATAGTTTTATATATTTAGTGTTAGAAAATCATAGAAATTATAATAATTATGGGAAAATCATGATAATATTTATAAATGTCCCATACATCATATTAATGTTTGGGATGACGAATTATATGGAGAGAGATAACCAGGATGATCGTCACATATATATGTGGCGCCATGACATCTTGTCACCATCTCAAGTGGCGATGAGTTATGTTGTCTACCAAACTAGCGGCAAGGCCTGTCTCCAATCAACGAGGCAACATCCTTGTCTTTTACAGTTTATCCTCTAGCTTTTATCTTATCCATAGAGATATGTTAAAAGCCTAGAAATACTTCAAAAATTCTATGAAATCATAAAAACATCTTTCTTTAAGATTAAACTACTTAAATCCACCACCAATTTGAGTAAGACGGGAGTGTCAGCTTTGCCATAGCTGATGACTTGCATCGAAAATGTTCAAGGGGCTCGAACCTACCACTAGTTTGAGTGTGTTTGTTCTACCACAGCTAACGATCTTGAACCAAGTAAAATCAAGAATGTTCTTATGAAAATTATGAAAATCTGGAAAATATGTTATAAATCCTTAGCCATGTGATCTAAGGTGCCTCAAAGATTCCTATCCTAGATGAATTTTGAGAAATGTGAAAATGGGATATTTATAGTGGCCAAGCAATTGGAGGTCATCCCATTGAAAAGGTCAGTCACATACGTGCTCTTGTGTTTCTTGGGAGATGAAGAAGATATCGCATAGAGTGTTTTGACGATGACATTCCATTTTGAAAATCTTGAGGTAGTGTTAGCTGGGCCCTAAGAATACGTTCATATTATATAGGGAAGGGTTGATCTGCCTTACCGATGATGATATTTCTTTGTTCAAAAATTTGGCATAGAGGAACTAAGCTCTATGTGCTCCCCATCGATTGTTCCAACATTATGTGAATGCATATGATCTTGATGCATGTATTGGACTATTTCGGGAGATTAATTAATTAATATCTTTAATGTTAGTTCCATTTTGCCATCAAAATAAAGAGTCATGAGATTAATTAATTAATATCTTTAATGTTAATTCCATTGTTCCATCAAAATAAAGAGTCATGCAATGGATCTTATAGTCCATCAGTGTTATCCTTTTCTAGACACCCGTTAATAGGTTGCTGATTTTGCTTTCATTTCTCTTTATTGACTAGCTTGTGTTATTTTTATAAAATGGTTGATTTTGCATCGTACGTGCTCTTCTTATGATTGCTTCATGCATTTCTAGTACAATGAAACTAGCAAGATGACGAGATAGGAAAAGTATATTGTCAGCAATGGATATAGCTGCTTGACTTAATTACTAAGTCAGCAATCTGGTATAAAATTCTTCACACAATTGGAATTCAAGACATTGGCCTTTTTGGTTTACAACTATGAGTTATACGACGTATATAATCATCACTACTTGTACGAATGCTAGAGCTATAGAAGTAGAGAAAGAAGACACCGCCATCGATATGATTAGCACACCAAGGATGTGATTGATAGTGGTAAGGATGTGGGAAAAAATAGATGCAGGGAGGAGTATGACAAATGGAATGCTTGAATGTTGCTACTCATGTTGGTCATGGTGATTTATGTGATGTACAATAACTTTCGAAGGATTAGGCATTCATGTAACGATTCAAGTTTTAGGCTGCATTTTAGGTTAAGATGTTTAATCTGGATTTCTAGGGTATTGGACACTAGTGGGCATGCAACTTATGTTAGACATAACAAGCTCCACATTAAACGCTTGGAATATTAATGTTTGGACTTCTGGAGTGTTAAACATTTGTATTCTTGTGTCCTATGTTAAACGTAATTAAACTTACGCTTAGCACTTGTGAATCTCATTGTTAGATGTATATATGCATGTGTCTTATGTAAGATGCATGGACAGTCATGTCTAACACTCTGAGTTTGCATCCAAAAATTTCTACCACCTATTTACATTTCATGGTGGTGGCTTTCTGGGGAAGACTCCTTTTCCTCCTCTTCTTCTTCCCTATTCTGAGTGGGTGTTTCCAACAGTTCTAGGGTTTCAATGAAGCTTGGGAGAGACAGAGAGAAAGGGAGAGTGGGTTATGGTGTGCATGTTGGGTTCCTCACTCCTTGGACATGGTTGCAATCACTGAGGTGGAGCTCTAGCAACCACCAATGGCTCCAGACGTCAAGGTTGGCCAAGGAACCAAGGGAGAAGGCATGCTGCAATAGTGGAGAAGAGGTGAGTGTTTGGGTTCCATGGGTGTTGGCACTCTCTTCTTCTTCTTCTTCTTCTTCTTCTTCTTCTTCATCCTTTGGTGCATACCCTGATTTCCATGAGTTCTTGTGTTTTGCCTAGTTGTTGTGGGTATGGTGGAGGCTAAGGGTTGCTCGAGGCAAGGTCAAAAGGATGCAGGGAGCTTTGGATCATAGTGGA
The DNA here is from genome assembly GCA_024699735.1 of Posidonia australis. Taxonomy (NCBI): domain Eukaryota; kingdom Viridiplantae; phylum Streptophyta; class Magnoliopsida; order Alismatales; family Posidoniaceae; genus Posidonia; species Posidonia australis. The sequence continues at coordinate 7,000 of JAMKQA010017998.1, read as the reverse complement.
TGCTAGTGGTTGGTTGGGTGTCCCTTGGTGCAAGGTACACACTCTTTTAGAGTAATATTAGTATGCTTAGGTGTTATGTTTCTTGTTGCATGCCATGGATAGGTTGTGTTATGGTTGTGCTTGAGTACTATGTGAATTGTTGGGGTTTGGCATGCCTATGGTGGAGGATTTAGATCCACCTCCTGATGTAGGGTATAGGATGCAAGCCCTGGAGCGTCCAACATTGGACGCCACTAGAGCCACATCTTACACCCCTATTTCAGTAACTACATGTTTTCCTTTAAGTATGGTACTATTTTGGTTAAGGAATGGATAATTAATGCATGTAGTAGAAGCTAGGTGTTTACTTTCCAGTTTATGATTTCATTATCAATCATATGCATGCATGTTAGTGGAATAAGGTTTCTAGTTGAAAACTAAGCTATGGGGTGTATGGTGTAGGGTTTCTTGTGTCTTATGTAAGATGTAAGCTCCTATGCATCTTACACTCTAGTTAGTCAATTTAAATGCATGCTCACTTGGAAGTGGTTTCAATGGATTAGGAAATTGGTAATAGGTTACATGCAATGTTATTGATGATAGTTATTTTTTGACCCCTTCAACGAGATGATTAGTGTGTAGCTTAGTTTCAGGATAGATTTCGCTAAGAAGTGTGGCTTGGGGTGTTAGACGTGGACCATGCTGCATCTAACGTAAGGCGCAGCATAGTATGTGTCTTACACATGAATTCTAAATTTTAGTCATCTCTTGGCCAAATAATTAATACAATGATTTAGAAAATTAGGACTTCCCCCTTAAATGACTTAGACATGTAATAGTGTAATGACCAAGACCTTTGGTGGCATTTTTAGCTAGCTTTTCGGTCTAGAGTTATGGGTCTTCTACATATAACTATCGCGGACTACTATCACGGGTTACATGTGCGGGTTGCTTGCATGGGTTGCAGCATAGGTTGCCTGCACGGGTTGCCTACGTAGATTGGTTTTATGGAAAATTCAGTATTTTAAACTTAGGACCTAAGCTACTTTTTGTGGATTTGGCATCGCGATCGAGTTATGGACATTGTACCTTGGTGTCCTAAGTCTAAGGTGCTACGTAGACCATTGTAGAGACCTTGAGGATTGTTTCGGGGCTATGGAGATTTGTTGGTGTGTCCTAGTGGCTAATCTCCTTCAGCATGAGCCGCCTCAAATATAAGTTGTTGTGCGCCCATTGGTTTTGTGCTTGTAACCTTACATGCATGTGGCAATGGCATGGAGGGTGCTTCTCATGTGGTTTCAGTGTTAATGCGTGGGTTTGCTGAGTGTGGGACCCAAGGTTGGGTGCACACACATCTGACCACAGACACGTGCTTGGGTTCTTCTTTGGCTCATGGCTTTTGAGGGGCGGCCTGTTCCTGTCTTTGTTCGAGGAGTACAGCAAAGAGGAGGCGAGAGTGTAGGGAGGACTCGAGAGCCTCTTTCCCCTTTTTTCTTCCTTTCCCTCTTCCTTTCCCCTTCTCCTTCTTATTCTTCTTTCTTCTCCTCCTTCATATTTATAATGAGATAGGGAGAGAGGGAGAAACAAATGAGAGAGAGAGTGTGTGTAACACCTATAAATTCATTTTTGTAATTATATACATTTTAATGAATTTATTATGGGCATGTGTTACAGTCTTGAGGCCCATTTGTGTGAATCTGCGGCTTTGGGCTTGGGCCTTGTGGGCCAACTGCTGTTAGTGTGTTTCCTGTGTTTGTGGCTTGGCTCATTCTTGTGCTGTGGGGGCCCATATGTGGGTCTATGTGTGGGCCCATGTGTGGGCCAGTTGGTGGGGCGAGTGGTTGAGCTCGTGCTGCATTGGTGAGGCAGGCAGTTGAGGGCGTGCAATTGAGGGCGTGTTGGTGTACATGCGTGGTTGATTGGTTGCATGCACACGTTCACCTTCCTTTTCTGCATGGCTTTTCAAGTTGGGACTACTATCAAGCACGACTCCACCTTCCTCTCCCCCTTCTTCTTGCATGTCTCCTCTTCCTCCTCGAGCACACCTCTCCCTCCACTCCATCACTTCCCCTCCACCTCACTTGCCACCCTCACTCGCCACCCTCACCGCCACTCTCCCTCTCCTATCTTTCACTCATCCTCTCCCTCCTACCTCTACCACTCACTCTCTCCCTCTCCCTCCCCCAATTCTCCTCCCCTATCTTCCTCTCTATTTGGTGTGCCCAAGAGCAAGTAGAGCGTGTAGCGACGTGTAGTGGTGCGGCAGAGCTCCGGGGAGGTTCTCTGATGTCAAGGAAGCTCCGAAGTGGTCGTGGGTTGTTGGTGGTTGCGACAATCGACCGGTATTGGCTTCGAATTATCGAAGGGCATATTATGGTACGCACCTCACCTTCACTGTAGAAATGCATGTAAAATGATATAATTGCCTAAGGAGCATGTAATATAGGTTGAATTTATTGTTGTGAATTTATTGTGGATTTTTGGTGAATTAATTGGCTTTTATGATGGTGGTTGTATTTTGGGCCCTTTTGACCCCTGTTGCTTTGTGATTTTATTGTATGAGCTATGGTGCATGGATTTTTGGCCTTGTTTGTGTGGATTTTGAGTAGACACGAGGGTCTACAACATATATTTTATGTGGATTTTATTGTACTTGTTTAACATGTCCACCCCTCACTCCCATTTAGGAGAAGTGCTGGATAGAGGTTTCGAGCCATTTTTTGGTTTCGTAGAAAATGACATACTGAACTATTTTGGTATGTCATTTTTCTATTAGTTTTGCTCCTTCTGGCCCTACTTCGGTCGGTCAAATCCCTTCGGTCTACCTTTTCAAGCCTTGAGTGTTGACCGTGCACCTAGTTTGACTGATTGATCCATTTCGGTCAACTGAATCAAGGATTTTCGAGCGCCCAATCTTAATTTCGGTCAACCGTTCTAATGCCCTGGGCCCAGTTCGGTCTGCCATTTCAAAATGGCATGCCGAATTAGGCCTTAGTTGGTTTTGTAAAATGGTTTTCCGAGGATTTTTCAGATTGGTTTGTTTTGCCCATTTGAGATGGGATTGTGGGCCATTAGTGGTGGCCTCGTGGGATACCTGATGTGCTAGTTTTGTAGAGATTTTGGATGTGTTTTCCAAAGATGTAAAATAGTTTTGAAAATGGATTTCAAAGGAATATGTTGGTCCATTTTGAAAATGGTTTTCCTGATTTTCTGTGTGTGGGCCAAGATATTGTAGGGCCGTGTTGTCTAGACCAGGGAGTGTGACACTCAAGTTGAGGCTAGGGACCAACAGACTGTAGGTGAGTGTTAGTCGTGTCTTAGAGGTATGACACTCCTTGATTGTCGTTTGTGGGGCCAAGGTTGAGGTCCACAAGTTGAGGTGTTTGTGGCATGATGGAGAGGTATGAGACTCCTGTTGTCGCTGGGAGCAATGAAGCTTTGGTGTCGTCGAGTGTGGAGGTATGAGACTCCCTCCCGAGCATCATGTGGAGGATGTCGTGAGGAGGCATACCCTGTGATGGCCAAAGTGGGTGGGACACGTGTTCTATTATTGGTAGTGTCCTTAGAGATAGGACTGCCTTCTTAGGAGGGGTTGGCTTTGAGAGGGTTCTCTAGGTGAGAGAATAAATGGTGGTTGGCTCCTACACAGGGTGGCATATCGTGGCAGTGCAATGCACTTCGGTAGCTGCTTGTGGCTAGAGTTGGTTGTCTGGCATTGGACTTCTTGACTCATTATTTGTGGTTTTGGCCTTAAGAGCTTTACTTGTGGTTTTAGGTTGGTAGAGGCTCCACTTGTTGGTTTGGGCCAGTGAGGGCCTTGTTTTGAGGTTTTGGCCTGTTGGGCCTTTGTTTGGAGATTTTGATGGATTTAGGAAAAATGATTATGAAATGTTTTAAAAGGAAAATAATTATGGTTTTGTTTTCCATCATTTTTGTGAGGTGCATGTTGGGTGACTTTTGTCACCCACGCTGTTTCTCGTGCTTTTTAGGTTGTAGGTGCCTACGAGTGTGTTTTGGCATTTAGTGCATATAGTCCGGAGTCTCATAGTTGCACACACAGGTTCCTAGTAGTTAGATATTTCAATTTAGCTTTAATTTTCTATAATTTAATTTGTTTTAAATTATTGTGGAAATTAGGGTGTTATAGATTTTGATATCAGAGCACTAGGTTCACTAGGTCGTACTAGCCTAGGGTGTTCGATTTGGAGACTCCATAGATTTTTGCATGCATGATAGAGTCTATACCTATTTTGTTATGGTTTTCGCCCATGGTTTTCTAGTTGTTGTTTTTTTTGTGTGTGACCATGCCCGCCTAGGAACAAACGAGGAGGCCACAGCCATGCTAGACGACGAAGGTGCAAGATAGATAAGATAAATTCAGAGTCGCCACCTAGTCATTTGATCAGAAAATCGAGAAAAAGCAGATGTAAAATTACGCTAGAAAACCAAGTGAGGTTCGAAATTATGATTCCGTGCCAAGGAGTGAGACACAATGGTTGTTGTGGGCTACAGAAAGGGTTAGGACTCCTATTACGCGTGGGGAAGGTGTTAGGCATCCCCACATGCCCGACGAGTCGGTCTTTCTAGGCTTTTTACTCGCTTTGTGTGGCTATGTGAGCTTGATTGCCAATTAGTGTTTTCCCAAAGGCATTGATGCTTATGACATGCAATTTTAAAAAAAATGTGTGCGAAAATAGAACAGAGATGCGAGGGGAAACCAAAACATGCTCCTAGGATGCTCAGAAGCACTGCCTATGTCTTGAACCAGATTTGGTCCACAAGAAATAGCAAGTAGTAATCGTCAAATCTCTAATGTGCGTGATTGGGAAACCGATAACTTCGAAAAACATGCAAATGCGAGGTAAAAGCATGTGCATTTGCATGATGCTGAACTACGGGTTATGCTAGGTTCATAAGCACAAGATGACCAGATACTGTGATAAGGCTGGCTAATGTAGTTTCCTAAATGCAAAATATCTACTAGATGTGATAAAGTGGATAAATGCAAGGGTTAAGATGCAAAATGACCTATCATGCATAAGGAAAACAAATACAAGGGCTAGAGTGCAAAAATACAATAACACATAGAAGTCTGAGACCTTGAATGCGAAATGGGTAGCCCATGCATTACAAAATGAAACTGTAGGGTCCGGGATACAAAAGCATGAGAAAAATCACAAGACATAAAACCAGGGCTCACATGCTATAATATCATAAAGTAAGGGATTGAAATGCAATAAAAAATAAGACCTAAGGACCTAAGTGTAGAGAAATAGTGAACTCAGGAACCTAGATGTAACGAAACAGTGACATCAAGGGCCCAGATGCAAGGAAACTCTAAAGACCAATATGCAACAGAAACCTAGGGACTCATAGGTGATAAACTCAAAGGCCAACATGACGTTTGCGCACCAGAAATAGGTAGGCGCGCTTGCATGGTGTGCTAGAGAGATGCGCCTATCAAGCACGCCAGAGTGGTGTGCCGCATTGAAGGTCTTCGGTCTACCAAAACCAAGTGCCCCTGTACAAACTGACAGGGATTCGGTATGTCAAACCCAGTTTGGCATGCCGGATCTCCCATGTCTTGTACACGGCCCCTGCCAGCAACCATTCGTTTGTCGAAAATGAGAGCCTCCGGCGGACCCCTCAAACATGCATCATAAAACACAACTAAATCATGGGGTGTAGATCCTTGAGTCTACTTCAAAACCCCTCAAACCATTCGTCAATCCATTCACTATGCAATTCACACGAAAATCATATAGGGATGAAGCTCGTACGAAACTCTTGTAGCATACATCCCTAAAATCCAAACAAATCCACCAAATTCCATCCTAACCGCATGATTCCTACATGTTCATGCTATTTATCACATTTCCATCCATTCTACGATTTTTATACAATTTTACATGCATTTATTCTCATTTTCATGAATTTAACATGTTGAACTGAAAACATGGAAATGAGAGAGGAAGAGGGTCACATACCTTAGATGGCACTTCGGTGACCTTCCTCACACATCAGCGAATCTCTTCTCACCGTGGTGAAGCCTTCTCCACCGTCGAACCACGCGAATAACCACCTCCTTTGTCGTGCACACTATTCTCCCTCCTCCTCTTCTCTCTTGACCGCCTTCCTTTCACTTCCGCTCGCCTCTGCCCCTCTTTATCTCCTCCTGCGTTGCGCTGGCCGCCCATCGCGTCGGAAGAGACGAGGAGGCACCGGCTGGTGTCGCTGGTGGCCACTCTCAGCTTCAGGCTGACGAAAGGTTATTGATCCACCTGTTCCAGAAGAGTCTCACGGGGCCTGCGTTGATGTGGTTCACTTCCCATGACATGGCCACCATAAAGACTTGGGACGACCTTACGCAGGCGTTCCTAGAACAGTATTCCTTCAACCTCGACTTAGTCCCCAAGCGGGAGGACTTAGTCGCTCTTAGGCAAAGATCCCAAGAGCCATTCGGAGAGTATCTTGGACGTTGGTGTTCTCTGGCTTCACAAGTCAAGGATAGACCCTCTGACGAGGAGTCTATTGAGATAGTGATCCGGGGAGTACAGCTGGCAGTTGGTGCTTTGCTTAGCATCCAGCCTGTCACTACCTTTTCTGCACTGCTCCGGGCGGGCGCCCGTGTTGAGAGTACACTGCGCGGTGGCAGTTTTCCAGCACTCTCAGCATTTGCCAAGTAGGCCACCGCCTCACATAGTGGCCCTAGCAACAGCAACAACAACAACACCAACACCAATCCACCCAGGAGGCAGGATCCCTCCAAAAATACTGTTTCTTTTATTAGGTCTCCCGCTGCTCCGCCAGCAAATGTCCGCCCGCCCGCACAGCCCCAAGTAGTCTATGCACCCACACCTACACCTAGGGCACAACATGCATCGCATATCACCTCCACAGCTACACCAGTTTATCCCAACCCACCGGCTAGGACGCGCCCACCGATGGCACATCCACAGCCGAAGCGACAACGCCGTGATCGGCACCACTATACCCCTTTGGTGGAGCCATTGAGCATGGT
>JAMKQA010017997.1:0-19258 GCA_024699735.1 Posidonia australis | reverse complement strand
GCATTGTGTGAGTAGGGTTCATCTGCAAATAGCAAAAAGAGCTGTGATATATATTAAAGGGACAATTGATTATAGTGTTAAATAGGAGAAGTGCAAGTCTTTTAAATTGCTTGGCTTTTTAGATAGTGATTGGGCTAGGTTTATTGATGACATGAAGAGTACACCAGGTCATTGTTTTAGCCTTGGATCTGGGATTTTCTCTTGGTGTTCAAAAAGCAGGTGATTGTAGCTCAGTCTACAACAGAAAGCTGAATTTATAGCAGCAACTGCAACAGCGAACCAAGTCTTTTGGTTATGGAAGATTCTGTGTGATTTGCATGTCAATCAAAATGACAGCACTGAGATTTTTGTTGATAATCAAGCAGCAATTGCAATTTCTTATAATCCATTGTTTCATGGAAAGACTAAGCATTTTAACATCACGTTTTTTTTATTGAGGGAAGTATGAAATAATGGAGATATAAATCTAGTCTACTATATCTAGTCTACTAGATATAAATCTAGTCTACTCACGATGGTTTTTTCTTAAGATTTGGATGGCTCTCCCACAGTAGCAGTTTCCTGATTATGGACTCATCATAGATCCCACAGACAACACACCCATAGCAATGCATTTAGGCATAACATGAAAGATTAATTGTTGATTTGATTTAGGACATTGCCCACATAAACATTTAATGACTACATCAGAGCTAGTGTTGCTTTCTTTTTGAAAGCACCATATATTTACATATATGCAATTTCACACAAAGTAAGAGGCAGTATGAAAGCACCAAGTAAGAGGCAGTATGAAATTATAATGCAATTTCACATAAAATAATCATACAGTTTAATCAATAATATACTTCACATATTGCAAGTCGCATGCATGGATCTAATTGCATGTGAAAGAGAACCACAAAAAGAAACTCTTGTGAAGTACCAGTAGAAGCGGTCTCACTCTTTCTGCCATTTCAAGAACTGAATCACAACCAGTAGTGCAATGTAGATCTTCTTCCTTACTGATGATGCCGACGACCTTACGGACGAGTAAAACGTCGAGGAAGCACCGTCGAGGATGCACCGTCGAGGAGGTACCGTCGAGGACGCACCATCAAGGATGCACCGTCGAGGAGGTCAGAGCACCATTGAGGAGGAGAGGTGGAGGAGAGACTGAATTTAGGGTAAGAGAGGCGGACGACTAAATGTCCCGCATCAGGGTATTTTATACCTAAATTAGTGAGGACTTTAACGAGGACATTTCTTCGCTATGTACTCGCTAAATGAAAAGTGAGGACATTGCGAGAAAAAATCCTTGCAAAAAATTCGCTATATTATTGCGAAGTAATTTCCTCGCTATATGTCCTCGTTATAATATTGCGAGGACACTTCATTGCTAAGTCCTCGCTCATTGTCCTCACAATCTAATTTTTCTTGTAGTGGACATGAGACACGAGATAGGCGAAATGATGTGTAGGTTTGTTTAGTCCCTCAGTGGCGGTCACAAGGAAAAGGCCAAGGGTGACCCATGGATCACACAATTTCACCAACTAAGCGCGTCAACCCTGGAAGGTTGTGGCAAGCCAGAGGAATGTGAGTCTTGGCTTCTAGTGGTAGAGAAGATCCTAGAAGGCATGGAGTGCTTAGCAGAAAATTGGGTCCGACTAGCTACTTTCCAGCTCAAGGGTGATGCCAACCAGTGATAGAGGACTACATGCCACACCAAGTCCCCAACCAAGACCTGTTGATGATCTTTTGGGAAGAGTTTCGGGACGTGTTTTATGAGAGGTTCTTCCCTAAGCATGAGAGAGATGAGCTAGATAGGGACTTTAGGAGCCTAAAGCAGGGGAATCTTTCTGTAGCAGAATACAAAACAACCTTCCATCAGCTAGAGCAGTTTTCTCAGGCCGTTATCTCTGAGAAGAGTTGAGCTAAGAAGTTTGTAGAGGGGTTGAACCCCGCACTCAGATCGAGAGTTCTTGGATTCCGATGCCCAACGTTGATTGACGCAGTGGAGCTAGCAGCTCACTATGAGGATAAGTGTCAGTTATTCCAGGAGGTGTTTCCCTACAGAAAGGAAAAGAGATTCACTCAATGGTCTTTTACTTTCGGCACACCAAGCTCAGCAAGTTCTGGGAGCTCTGGAAGGAAGAGAAAGGATTGCTCTGAGTCTGTCATAAAGGAAGGGTGCAATGTTGTTGGGAAGAATAGTGTTGGACCCAGCCAAACTAGTTCCACTAGTGGTGTAGGAAGAGGACCCTACAATATCTACAGGAGGATGGAGCACATAGCGGCACAATGTAGATCCCGATAGCAAGGGATAGACAACGTGATATGCTACAATTGTGGCAAGGCTAAGCATTTCTAGAAGAGTTGCCCCAAGCCCTAGAAGACGACCAAAGATGTACCCCAACAGCCCACGAAGGGAAGAGTTTTCTCAAGCTCTACTCTAGATGTTGGTCTCTCAAGGGATGTTGTAGAAGGTAAGGAGTTGTGAGGATTATTATAGATATATGTAACCTATGTTGTACTATGAACCTTTGTATAATTAGCACTGATATCTATAATAATAATAATGGTTGTGTTATGTATGAATGCTGGGATCCTTTGTCATAGCTAATCGAATGGCCCAAGTTCTATTTGACTCAGGAAGCTCATTTTCATTTATATCTGAGTCATTTGCATCTGAGATTGGAGACAGACCAATTAGGCTAGCTTTCCAGCTTGATGTAGTGACTCCATTGGGAGAACACAGTTTAGCATGGAAGTATTTGTAGTCGATCAGTATCCAGTTGGGGAACAAAAATTTCCAGGCCAGTTTAATTCTAATGAAGATGCAAGAGTACGGTGTTATTCTAGGAATGGACTATGCTAAGAAGAGGGTTCTGGCAAAGTGTCCAGACCAAGGGTGGTGCATGATACAAGGAGTAAGGCCGGGAGAGCTCAAGAAAGTGATCTAGGCAATTAAAGTGTACCCCCATCTAGCCAAAGGATGCGTAGGATACTTAGCCAGTGTGATGGTGTCCTCCTCACTAGTGTTTGGAGTACATGCATTCTAGTGGTCAAAGAGTACCCAAATGTATTTCCAAAGGAACTGCTTGGGATGTCGCCACACAAAGAATTGGAGTTTATGATCAGGTGTGTCAGGGTGAGGCCTATCTCGAAGCTCCTGTACAGAATGGCATCGGCTGAACTAAGAGAGCTCTGGAGTCAGCTGCAAGAGTTATCAGACAAGGGATTTGTCCATCCAAGTGTGTCGCCTTGGGGAGTACCAGTGCTATTTGTCAAAAAGAAGGATGGTTCACTCTGATTATGCATTGATTATTTGATGCTGAATCAGATTACCATCAAGAATAAGTATCTGTTACCTAGGATCAATGATTTATTTGATCAGCAGCAAAGAGCATCAGTTTTCTCAAATATAGATCTAAGATCCAGATACCATCAGCTCAAGATTTGGGAGACAGTTGTGCATAAGATGGCCTTTAGAACTCGGTATGGTCATTATGAGTTCTTGGTCATGCCATTTGAGCTGACGAATGCACCAACAACCTTCATAGACCTAATGAACAGAGTATTCAGGCCCTAGTTAGACCAGTTCATCGTCATTTTCGTAGATGACATATTGGTATATTATCCAGATGTAGAGACCCATCAGATACACTTGAGGACTGTATTGGAGACACTAAGGCAGTATCAGTTTTACAACAAATACTCCAAGCGCGAGTTCTACCTGGGAGAGGTAGCCTTCCTTGGACATATTATCTCAAGAGAAGGCATTAAGGTAGATTCAGCCAAAGTGGAAGCAGTAGACAGTTGGGCCAGATCGAGAATAGTGACAGAGATCAGAAGTTTTCTCGGATTCATGGTTTATTACCGAAGGTTTATTCAAGACTTTTCGAAGATCGCAACCCCATTGACCAGATTGACATGGAAAGAGGCTCCCTTTGTTTGGAACAAGCATTGTGAGAAGAGCTTCAATGAGCTAAAGAATCATCTAGTCACAACTCCAGTTCTGGCATTGCCGTCTGGCCGTGCAAGTTTCTCGATGTACAGTGACACCTACAAGACTGGGTTGGGGTGTGTTCTAATGCAACATGGGAAGGTAGTAGCTTATGCCTCTCGACAGCTAAAGGACCACGAGAAAAATTACGCCACCCATGACTTAGAAATGGCTACAGTGGTGTTTGCTAGAAGATTTTGAGACACTACTTGTATGGTAAATAGTTTGAAGTCTTCACAGATCACAGAAATTTAAAGTATATTTTTACATTGAAAGATCTAAACCTAAGACAAAGAAGATGGGTAGAGTACATCAAAGACTATGACTTGGCCAGCCTGATGATCTAAGCAAAGCAAACGTAGTCGCAGATGCACTAAGCAAGCGCATCCATGTCATGGCCAGCCTGATGATCCACGAATGGCACCTAATGGAAGGGTTCGTTTAGTGCAAACCATGGAGACAGTCTCAGGGAGCTGTTAAAGTTTTGTTGGCGAATTTGTCTATTCGTCCAAGGATGGTAAAAGCTATTATAGTGGCCCAGCAGTTAGTTCTCTTTGTAAGGAACTCCTGGTAGAAACTCAAGGCGGGAGAGGCACTTCAATTTTCAGTTGATGTAGATGGTGAGTTAAAGTACGATCTATGGTTGTAATTGTCTCAGGTAGAAGAAATAAAGAAGAGTTTGCTCAATAAGGCCCACAAGTCTAGATACACTATCCACCCAAGAAGCACCAAGATATACAAAGATTTAAAGCGAAGTTTCTCGTGGCCTGGGATGAAAAGAGAGATTACTGAGCATGTGGCAAAGTACGTAACTTGCCATATGGTAAACATAAAGCATCAGAAACCTTGAGAGACTCTACAACCTCTGGACATCCTAGTCTGGAAGTGGGATCACGTGTCGATGGACTTTGTGATAGGACTATGCAAGACTAGAAGAAGGAATGATACAATATGGGTGATCGTTGACCGGCACACCAAGACAGTGCACTTTTTGCCCATGAAAGTGAGTCTTCCTTTACTACAGTTAACAGAATTGTACGTGGTCGAAATAGTACGACTACATGGGAACCCAGTGTCAATAGTATCTGACAGAGACACTCGTTTTACATCGAGATTCTGAGGAGCAATGTAGGAGGCTTTTGGGATGGTGTTGAACTTTAGCACCGTTTTCCACCCCTAGACAGATGGTCAGACCAAGAGGACGATCCAGACACTAGAGGACATGTTGTGGGCTTGTGCCTTAGATTTTGGAGGTAGTTGGGAGGATCACTTTCCATTGATAAAGTTTGCCTACAATAATAGCTACAACTCTAGCATTGGAATGGCCCTGTATGAGGCACTATATGGAAGATCATGTAAGACACCTACCTGTTGGAGTGAGGCGAATGGAAACTTATGAGACCAGAGATTGTGCAGTAGTATGAGAAAAAAGTGGAACTGATCAAAAAGAGATTGCTAGCTGCACAGAGTAGATAAAAAAGCTATGTAGATCGGAGGCAAAGGCCCCTAGAATTCGAGGTAGGAGACTTCGTCTTCCTGAAAGTACACCAACCAAAGCGGTCGCGAGGTTCGGGAGAAAAGGCAAGCTAAGCCCCCATTACATCAAACCGTACAAGATTATCAAAAGAGTTTGTGAGGTGGTGTATAAGTTGGACTTGTCTCCAGAGTTGTCTTGTGTGCACAACGTCTTCCATGTATTGATGCTAAGAAAGTATTTAACAGACGTGTCCTAGGATATTCCAGTGTAGCCAAAAAAGCTTCAACAGGGCTTGTCAATGGTAGAGGATGTCATACAGATATTAGACCAGAAAGAATATGTCCACAGAAACAAGATTATTCCCTTGGTGTTAGTGCAATGGCGACACCATGGAGTATAAGAGGTAACCTGGGAGTGTGAGATAGACATTCTGGCACGGTACCCCTACCTATTTGATTGAGAGAGAATTTCAAGACGAAATTCCTTTAAGGGGGAGGATGTAATACCCGTGCCCAGATTATCTAGAATAAATGTAATTAATTTTTGGTAATTTGGATAATTAGTTTAATGATATAGTTTTGTGTTGGACTCTCTCTGTTAATGGGTATTTATCTTTGGTGATTCCCCAACTATTTGATATTTGGACTGGTGTATGCCAAGTGAGAGCGTGTGGGACCCAGGTGCGGCCGGGGTCAACTCTGCACAGTACCCACGACTAGCCACTATTGTTCATAGCCTTCCACCATGCCGAATCTCGGATTTGCCGAGATCTTCGATGACTATCATCAACGAGTGATGACAAGGGAGGTGGAGGCTTAAATGGGAGAAGGGGAAGGGCGATAGGAACGGCTGATCGAAAGGAGAGAGAGATAGAGAGGGGAAGAGAAGAACAAAAAAAGAAAGAAAGTGAAAGAGAAAGAGAGAGCCAGAGAAGGGATAGAGAGAGAGAAGAGAGTGCACTCGTCGATGGAGGAAGGTGCTGTCAGAGACCCTTGAGCCCCGTAGACACCGGGAAGGGAGAGGAAGGCCACCGAAGAGGGAGGGATAGTTATCATTTTGAAAGTACGCGACCCTTATCTATGTTCTCTTCCAGTTTAAGCTTTTAATCTTCAATGAATGATAAAATTTTAGTTGAAAAGCATGAATATGAGTTGATTAGCATGAAATCATGAGTGTATGTGAATTCTAGAATTTTTCCATGATCTATCAAGGATTTTAGTGGATTTTTCTGAATTAATGCTACAGTGACTTGGGACGAGTCTTCGTAGTTTTTGATTTTGTATCTTGAGATATATGCAATGGTTTTTGATAAAACTTGTCCCAAATAGAAGTAGATTTTGCATGCTAATAATGTGTTTTTATGTAGGATTTGTGGCTTCCCAGAAAGGAGTCCACTGGAGGACCCAATTCCAACGATCAATAGCCATAGGGCTAAACCAAATTTCAGACACTGCCTGGTTTGACATGCCAAGGTATGCTGAATCAGGCGATTTCAATAGACTGTTTAGTTTCGGTCTGTCGAATCATGATCCTGAGTCACTTTCAAATTTGAGTCCATTTTGGCATACCGCAAGAATTCAGTCTACTAAATCAAGACCCCAGACTTGTTTTTTTCTGAGTTTTTCCTAGTTATGCAATAATACCGGGTTTGTGTATTTTGGCATGTTATTTAATAAGATTTCTTGAGATTTAAATGAGATTAATAGAAGAGTTATTTTAAGAAAAAGAATAGTTTTTTTTACAGATGAGATTCTTGTAATGGAAAGATTTAGAAAAGAGTTTCTGAAGAAAAAAAGAAGAAGAGAGAAATGCATGTTTTCAGAAAAGAGATTTCGAGTTGGCCCCAGGTGAAAGAAATTAGATGCCTAGAAAATCGGTGTTAGATGGGCTATGCCAGAGGGCTTGAGAGCTCAAACACCAAGAAGGGCATTGAGAGAACGCATCTCTGTGCAAATAAGGAAAAGAAAAGAGAAAAGAATAGTAAGGCCGTTGGCCGGGACAATGGTATGCCTACACGAAAACTTTCACCATGGCAGTGCAAGAGGTTGAGGTTGGTGCCTCTTCAATTGCTTGTGGCCAGGTCACCTCTGATCAAGGTGGCACCAAAAAAGAAAGATTTTCAGATTTGAGATTTTAGTACAGTTTTAAGCTAGAATTGAGCTGAGTTTTAGGGCTAGTTCCAGCCAAAAGTTTGTTTTAACCAGATTTGAAATTCGAGTTTGGGTTGGAGTCTAGTCCAGAGAGGTTTTCAGAAAAGCAGTAAAGCATGAGATTTTAAAATAGAATATAGAAAGAGTTTGAGAAAAATATGAAGATTTTTTTTAGTAGCATTTTGAGAAAAGAATTCCCTAGAAAAGATGAGTTTGTCTAGAATTTCCAGAAAAAGATTTAAAAGAGTTTTGTTTAAGTTTTGAGAACCTAGCATTTAGTTATTAGAGGTTTTCCACAATGTTTTGGGTGTGTGCGTACAGAAGGGCTTAGAAGTCACTCACATGTGTTTTTGTAATATTTGTTTTCAGGTGCTCAGTTAGAGTACAATCCAGTTCAGTGTTTGTAAACGGGAGCCACTAACTACACACATAGGTTCTAGGTAAATTACAGTTTGTTTTCTTTATTAGTGCATTTAATCCTAGTTTAGTAGCATAGATCCTATAACGCCTGGTTTGGGGGCGTTATAAGAATGAACTCCTTGAGGTGAATAAGACTCGAGCCATACAGTTAGCCACTAAGGGAGAACTTAACAATATTCATCACAATCACAAACCACAATTATCATTACTTAGAATAGTACAAGATACATTACTACATTAAAATTTCATATTACATTAACATCACTATTCCTTACCCTCTATAATGTCCCCTGAGGAACCAGTATCTGAAGTAGAGATGGCGAATACTCTTTCCTTGGTTGGTTGGTGAGGCGCATCTCCAACTTACTTTGGAGGATCAGGGTAGCTCTTTTGGAAATGCCTAGTGTAAACACCTTGATTTGCAACCATTTGTCGGTAGATTTCTTTGGAAGAGCTCACCAAGGTTGTGACGAGACATTTTCCAATACTAGAACCCAAATAGCATCTAAAACCTACCCAATACCATAAACCAATCCCTAAACATAGATCCAAAGCCCATTTGATGGTGAGATGGTCCATTCATTCAAAATAGGCCCAGAATGCATGCTAGGCGCACATCTGTGGCGCACCTGCCCTGTATCAGTTGGATTCAGAGTGCTTGTCTGTTGGTTTACCCGATGGACGTTGGCACTCTCGCTCCTTGTTAGTGTACATGGACCATCACTCCCTTGTCCTTGAGCCCAAAATCACATCCACTCTAATTTTGCCAATTAAATCCCATTTAACCAAGCCTTTGCATGCTTGCATTTCATGTAGCCATTAAAAGTCATTGCATTAGCCTTTACATGCCATTGCAAGCCATTTCAACCTAATGATTTACACCCCTCTATCTAAAGCCATCACATGCATTTCAGGTGGAGACCTTTGGAATGCCATTCCTAGACATGCATCATGTGGGAGAGGTGGAGACTTTTGAATTCCTTGACTTTTGAGCTCCCAATTGTTATGCTTCAAGGCACTTAAACAACTTTCATCTCTCCTCCCATAGGCAACACCCATCTTCACATAATAGCAGCAACCAATACACTTCATGTCAATCCCTCCATCAAAGCACCCATTTATTTGCCTAACAACACCCATCATCATAGAAGAATAGGGCTCTTCCTCCCTCTCTCTTCTCTCTACACGTAACAACCCTCCTCCCCTTCCTCTCATAGCCTCCTCCACCCATGGGAGAAACCAACCAGCAGCCCGTGAACCCAAATTGTAGCAGCACCTCCATCACTATCCCACGTACCTCCCAAGCACCTCCAGCCAAGCACACATAGCAACCGACGTAGCACCTTACACAACCACCATCTCCCTCACCTTCGTCCATCCTTCTCTCTTCAATCTAAGTACCCACTATAGACCCACCTTCATATCCTACGTCATCCTCTCCCAACAACAACAACTAGTAGCCCTTTCACAACCACAGCAAAACTACGTAGCAACCCTTCTCTCCCTTTCCTCTCATAGTCTCCTCCACCCACAGGAAACCCAACAACTAGTCCTCCTCCCCTTTCATCTCATGTCAAGGCCTGCAGCAATAGCCTTCCTCTCCCTCTCCCTCTTCTCCACCAAAACCAACGTCCAGGCACCCAACTTTCCCACCACACGACACTACCGACTACACCAACTTAGCAACACCTCCATCACCAACCCACACATCTCTAGCCACCATCCCATGGCCTCCCTTGCATCACCCACCTACGACACCACCTTCTCAGCAGTCCTAGCACGTACCCTCAGAGGATCCTCATGCCACCAACAAGCTACTGAACTCCACCCCAACACAGCCTTGTTGTAGTCTAAGCACCCTCGACAGGAAGAAGCCACCAACGAGCAACTGTCGGGAGGGACACACTCTAACCCTCAAACAGGTAAGCTCTTGCACTTGGCAGCTCATCTAGTCAGTGTTTAGCTCCTTGGATGTGTATATGTTGCTCCCCTTGTGAATTTTTATGTGCATTCCTTCATTTTCATGCACCTGCATGCATCGTGATGGGTTCCTGTCACCAAGGAAGGATGACGACCATGGGTTGCATGAGCACATGTTTACACAACATAGCATGACCTTGGCATTCTCATTTCTACCTTCTTTCTCCAACCCATAATGCCTAAAGAAGCTTCCCATGCTTACAGTCTGTCCCCATGGCTAAAATGGTCGGGAATCGACAGTAGAACCCATCATCGGGCAAGGAAGATGGAGGGGATAGGGCATGCGTTTTCGATTGGATTTCTTTGCATGTTTGTGTTCATTTACATTTATATGTGCATCCTAGATAGTTATTTGCATGATTCGAATGCATGCATCTTGCCATTGTTGGCAAACAAGTTTGTAGTCTAAGTTGTAATGCCTAAGGCGTACCAAGTTGGAGCACCACATTGGCGCACCAACCTGGTGCACCTTTCTACGCACTTGCCCTGTTACAGAGAGCAGCTAGCGACTTGGGTGCTTTGTTTCACCTATTTTCTTGGATGCTTTCGATTCCCATGTTCCTGATATTTTCTCATGGATATATTGCACTCACATTTGCATGGTTTTTAGCATCATATACCCAAGTTAGCACATGATTTGTACTCGGTAAAGTAAGGATGCTTCCTATCCATTCTCTTGTGAATTAGGTGTTCTATCAACGCAATCTCTTTGTGTTTGTGCTCGATTCAGAGTTTGGATAACGTAGTTGAGCGGTGGATCATGTCCCACAGCCTACTTTATTTGCATGACATTAGGCATTGGCACTCATTTGCATGGCATTGCATATTGCCCTTAGGTATACATAACAAGGCCTCGAGCCAACATAATCATTTAAGCGAGCGATAAATCATGAAAGATCGACTTGTTGGGCGCACGGTAGTGCTTGATACCTTTTTCGTGCGTAACAGGGATCCTCACCTTATATTCTGGCACACAATGACCTTTCCTTTGGCAGGGATCATGCATATTTGCATCATTTTCATTACTTTTGTACAATCTTCCTTGTCACCTGTTTTTAAGTAGATTAGGTGGCGACTCCAATCTTTTCTTATTGCACTTTCACCCTAGTTTTCGTTATGACTTTGTTTGGTCTCGTGGTTTGACCTTTTTCGCTTCACATTAGTCATCGTCGGCATGGTTACACTTGGTCTTTCCGCAATTATAGCACTTTATGTTGTCTAGATTTGGCCTTTAGAGTGGACACGACATTGCCATGTGTCCTGGCTGACCATAAGTATGGCAAGTCCTTTCTAGGCCATTATTTGACCCAGCCTGGCTGTACCCAACACTCCTAGTAACACTGTGTCCATTGGTAATGGAGTCGAAGCATTCCTTTTCTTTCTAAAGGTCCTAGAACTTCTAGAATTCATCATCTTGGAAGTGGAAGGGTGTGGAGTGAATATCTTCCTTTTTCCCTTGGGATAGTCTTCTAGGAATAGTCTGCACTCATTCTTATATCGAGTTGTTAGCTCTACTATGTCTGTCAAAGTCTGGCACCTGTACCTAAGGACTTTTGATCTAATTGTTGGACTCAATCCTTCTATAAATCTCTTGGCTTTACGCTTCTCCGTGTCAAAGGTCTACACGAGCTGCTCCAATCGGGTAAAGGTTGTCTCATATTCTGCCACAAGCATAATCCCTTGCTTCAGGTTCCTGAATTCTCTATCCAAGCTATCCCTCTCATACTCTGAAAATACTTCTCATAGAATACCTCTTGGAAATCTCCTAGAAGATCATCAGTAAATCAAAGTCGGGGAAATTTATCTGACATGTGGCCCTCCACCATTGGTCGACATCGCCTTTAAACTAGAATGTGATTAACTGAATCTACTTCTCTACTGGCCATTCCATCCATTTTAGGATTTTTTTCTACCTTCAGGAGCCACGCTTAGTGTAGACACCCTGATTTTGCAGTCACTTGGCGGCAGGCTCCTCTAGAAGATGCTCTAGTTGCAACCACCACTCCTAAACCCTAACTCCATAGAACCCTAGGCCCACTTAGGCCCACACAAGCCCATTAGGCCCAGACAGACCCAATTAGGCCCACACAAGCCTATTAGGTCCACACAAGCCCATTAGGCTGAGACAGACCCACTCAAACTTAATCCAAGCAAAAACCACTAGTTAAAACCAAAAAAAGCAAAATTCACCAAAATCCATTTAGAATTCTAATTAATTAATTAAAATCCTAATTAAAAAACCAAAATCAACAAAATCCACTTAAAATCCTAATTAATTAAGTAAAACCCTAATTAAAAACCAAATTAAACAAAATCTACTAAAATCCACTTAAAATCAAGTGAAAACCCTAATTAAAGTCAAAATCAAATAAAATCCATTTTTAAACCACTTTAATCCATTTAATTTCAAAGAAAACCTTAAATTAAACTCAAAATTCTAATTTAAAAATAAAAACACTAATTAAACTAAAAAACCCTTAATTAAAACCTAAAAACCTAATTTAAACTAAAAAACTCTAATTAAAATCCGAAAAACCCTAAAACCCCTTAAAATAATTAAATCCATAAAATCCTAATTTAAAACTAATTAATTAAATCATAAAACCCTAAAATGAAAAAACCTAAAAACTTTAAATCCCAAAAGAAATTAATTTAAAATCTCATAATTAAATTCAAAACTCCTCTAAAACCCTAATTAAAAAAAATAATAATTAAACTTCAAAATCAAAATTTAATTAAAATCACCAAAACAAATTAAAAACTTAAAACAAAATCAAAAACTCAAAACAAAATCAAAACAAAAAAAAACAAAAAAAAGAAGAGAGAGGAACCAAAAGCCCACTCGCAGGCCCAACCTAAACAAAGTTTAATTAGAGACTTAGGCAAAAAAATAATGCTACAGTGCTTCATTTTCTTCCTCCCTCAACGACACCCACTCTCCCCATCTTCTTCATTCCCACGTTTACCCAACTACCAGCAATGATCCCCTCGCACCACCGATCCTTCAAAAATGTTGAGAAACCACCAACGGAGGAGAGGAGACCAAAAAGAGAGAGAACTGGAGAGACAGAGAGAAGGGAGAGTAGAAAGACCTCCGGAGTGACCCCCATGCCAGCAGCCTTTTCCTCCACTCCTCGCACCCACAGCAAGTCCTGACCATCTTCCCCGAGCCCCCCTCCAAACCATTCCCATGGAAACCTCCAGCCTCAGCCACCATAGCCATCGCCGGAGGAACGTCGTCTGCCACCGAAGATCGCCGGGAGGACAATCGATCCATCCACCAGGTGCACCTCTTCCCTATTCTTTTTATTCCACAGTGCATGCCTTAGGACCAGTAGACTCCTCCTAGCTTTTTAGGCTGGATAGGCTGGTGTAGGTCTCCCCAGCGCTGCCTCCCCTTGCCTCCGGTGGTGGGTTCACCACCATCGGCGCCGTCTCAGGCCTCCTAGGTCTGTGGCAAGGCCCTTGGGGCCTTGCCTACTGCTCTCCTCCTCTTCCTTCCCCCTTCGTCGCCCTCTGCACTGGAGGAACCTCTCGGGTGTCCTCGTCAACCGTTGACGTCACCGCTATGCCTCGTCGGAGCCAGAGATGGGCAGAGTGCCCCGCGCTAATCCAGACCCTCGCGAGGTGTCCAAGAGCACCACCACGAGCCCCCGGAGCATCCACACCCGTTCCTCGAGCACCACTGCCGCTGCATCACCACCTCCAATCGTCAGACGACCGCCGTAGTCACCACAGAACCCATCGCCGGAGCCCGTGACGGGGGAAGCACCCCACGCCGTTCCAGCCTCGTCCGAGATGCTCCACACCTTCACCGTACCTCCCCAGAGGTAACCCGACGTTCGCCGCGACGACCCAGCCTCCTCACCGCTTCCAGGAGCTCCCACAGTCGCCTTCTCCGGCGACAACCGCCGCTCGCCGGAGCCCGAGGTGGGGGGGGGGCTCTCAGGCCTCCCCAGTGCAATCCACCGCCACGGGGGAGCTCGTCGTGGCTCCCCCGTGCTTCCCCGACTATCGCCGATGGCTTCTCGCCACTGCGCTGCCGTCGGGAGCGCGCCGGAGTTAGCGCCGGCGAGCGAATAGGATTGATTTGGATTATTTTTATTTTATTTTTTAAAGTTTTTAATAATGACATTTAGGTCCTCATTGTAATTACTTTTAAGTCCTTAGAATTACTTACATGTCCTTTTTTATTGCATTCAGGTCCATTTTTATTACTTTTAGGTCCTTTCTAACATCTAGGTCCTTTTTTATTACTTTTCAGTCCTTTTTATTACATTTAGGTCCAGACATTTTCATTTTAGTCCCTGCAGTTTTACAATAATTTTTATTCTTTGTTTTCTATGGTGAATTTTGCATATGAGCCCCTGTGCTTTCTTAAAATCATTCTGAAAGTTAATTTTGTTGTGAATTTTGCATAAAAAACCTTGTTCTTTCTAAAATACTTTCTGCAAGTTCATTTTCTTTGGAATAATTGCACTAAAATCCATATACTTTTGCAAAATGTTCACAAAAAGCTTGTTTTGTTGGTAAAATGGCATTTAAACCCCTGCATTGTTTTGAAACCTTCCAGAGTGTTCATTTTTGTGGTTTAATTGCACAGCAGTCCATGGATTTGTTCTAAATGTTTCCAGAAGCATGATTTTCCTGGACAAATTGTATTTAAGCCCCTGTGTTTTACAGAAAGCATCCAGAGAGCATGTTTTGATGTGAAAATTGCATAGAACTCTCTGAACTTCTTTTAAAAAAACTTTCCAGAAGCATATTTTCTTGGGTAAATTGCATTTTAACCCTCCTTTTTCACTAAATTGCTGCTGCATGTTTTAATCTCAGTGAAGATTACATTTTTGCCCCTGAATTTCTTCAGAACTTCATGGAATGCTTTGTTTCTTGGATTTTTTGCAGTTTAGCCCCTATGCTTTGCAGAATTGTTCTGATTGCCTGTTTTCAAGGGTAAAATGACCATTTTGCACCTGAAACTTCCTGAATCATTTCTGAGACATTTCCTTGCATTTTTACCCAGATTTTATGCAGAATTGATTTGTATGCATGCATTAATTGGTAAATTGCATTCTGACCCCTAGAGAGCTTCCTTTTGACTAGGAGGGCACATTCGACTCCAGAATTCTTCGTACTCACATGAAATGTGTTTTCCTACATATTTTTGAGGATTTGGGCTTCTGAACTTCGATTTTCTTTGGAATTTGGGCTTTTTGCACAAAGCCCAGTAGACTTCTCACATTTGCATTCATACTTGCATTTTGTATGGCTTTTCACATCTTTTTG
Organism: Posidonia australis; assembly: GCA_024699735.1. Lineage (NCBI taxonomy): Eukaryota > Viridiplantae > Streptophyta > Magnoliopsida > Alismatales > Posidoniaceae > Posidonia > Posidonia australis. Next base: position 3,963 of record JAMKQA010017997.1, on the reverse strand, counting down.
CACAAATTTTCTCGTCTTTTCTTCTTGGCTTTGTGTATGTTTTCCTAGCTTAATTCTGGCTTGGTTTACTCCCCGTTTTCCGGATTTTCCCTGGTTTTCCGTTGTTTTGACTTGTTTTGGTTTTCTATCGCCCGAGGGCGTACAGTAAAAGGCTTGTAAAAGCCGACATGGTCCCAGAATGAGGATTAATTTCCCCTTTTGATATTCTCAGATTTATCCTAATTTCCGCTGATTTGCGAGACGCTTTCCTAGAATTTCTCAATTTTCATGATTTTCCTCATCGCCCGAGGGCGTACAATAACAGGCCTGAGGGCCGATATTTAACCCCATCATGGGTTATTTTTTCTCCTTTTTGATTTTCACGATTTTGTCAATTCATGTGGATTTCTCTGTAATTTTTGCACATCGTCCTTCACATCCATCTAGTATTGTCTTGGCACTCACATCAGCATGATTAGAACACAATCTAGGCATTGTAAACAATCATTCAGCCTCTAGCAAGCGAATCAGACTAGAAAGACCGATTTTCTCGGGCGTACGGGGGTGTCTAACACCTTCCCCGTGCGTAATAGGAATCCTTACCCATCCTCTGGTTAGTAGACATCTGACCTTCAGGTTTGCGTCTCTTTCATTCACTTTTAGTGAATTGTTTGTGGTTTTCCTCGTCTTTCCATTAAAAGACCAAGTGGCGACTCCATTTCTCTCCCTCTCATCCCGTCTCGCGCCCTCGCCATCTCGGCATGGGCTGTGGCCTCCCTCCTCACCCCCTCCTCCTCGAGCGTCGGGTGCACGGTCACACTTAGCACTCCTCTGGCTTGCCATGGCCAACAAAGGTTGGCACGCTTGACCGACAAAATTGTGTGATCCATCATCCATGGGTCCCCCTTAGCTCTGTCCTTGTTGCCTGCTCTAAGGGATTGGACGATCCCTTGCATCATCTCCCCTAACTCCTGCTGCATGCCCTTCCAAGTACTACCCTCCTCTAGACTAGAGTCGGACACAGGGGTCCTTCCATTGCCTCGACCTCTACCCCTTAGTGCCATCTTGCAGTCACCATAAAACATAGAATAAGTCAGGTGCAAACATTCTTCACATGCAGTCCAATAGAATTACTAGATCGGACACAACTAAGATAGTGCACTTAGTGAACCTAAGATCTGATACCATTCTGTAATGCGCCGGTGCGTCACAAATCAGCATCAGTACTACCCATTTAACTAATTAACTAATAAAAAGAATTAAACTAAAATAAAAGGCTAAACAACTACCAAGAACCTTGTGTGCGGCTAATGATTCCCTCTATGTGCACCAAGAAGGGACTACACTTGAAAATCAAAATTCAAACACGTGAGTGACATTAGGTCACTCAGTATGTGCCTACAAAGAAAACCATGACCAATTTTACGGAAAACTATACCAAGTTTCAGTTATCAAAACACAACAGAAGGTATAACAGAACATTATATAAACATGCCTTTTCAAATATTCCTTTTATTTCCTTTAAAAGTCCATGCATCTTTCCAAATCATTTTTATGCATTACAAGAAGCAAATCCTCAACTAAAATCCAACCCAAAACACAAAATAGCACACAACTCAACCAAACTACGACAGTAAACTAGTTCAAACTACAAGTTTCAACAAAGCTAGAACCTGGCTAAAACCACAAAATTGAATACTAGTTTTAACTCAAAACTAAACACACAGTCCGAACCAAAAATCTATTGTATCACTCTGACCACAGGTGATTGATCCAACCAAAAGTAGTTGGTGAGGCTCCATCCTTGACCTTACTGCACTACCACGGTGAACCGCCCCACCTACAAGGTCAACGGCCTCGACCACACAGGCCTCACAGTACCACGACCACACAGGTCTCAACACACATGGGGTACATCCTCATGACGCCCCTTGGTGCTTGGACACCCAAGGACTTCCAGCCCCAAACCCTGCTAGCATAGGTAAATAGGGTGATTTGATCTCTTTCATCCGGACCCTACAGTACCTCAAAGAGCCACAATATTTTTCACCTGTGCCTATCATCGATAACCACACCGTGGGACATGTAATCGATACTCCTATTGGTTATTATCCTACTGCCACGAGGATCTAACCAAAAACCACAGAAAACCGTTTTCAAAACATGCATTTTCTTTTAAAACCATTTTTAAAAATCTTTTCATTACAACAACCATTTCTACAGATCAAAATCAATTGCAGCATCTTTTTAATCAAAACTAACTATACTGACCAGCGGACCGGTGCCTGGAAAATGCACCAGTTATGTGCGCCTAGAAGGTGCACTGTATAGGTGTGTTGAATATGTGTGCCACCTATGTGCACCCCAGGCAGAATTCTCAATTCAGTAACTCAGAGTAGCTTCAGTAGAAATCACCTTATGTGGGAGCCTCCAACGGACCTATCTCCAATGCCCTACAAATTCCGCAAAATACATAAAAATCCAAAGTTCCGGTTTATAAATCTTGAGGTATAAAATTTTTGGGACAAGTTTTATCAATATCTGGTTTATAAATCTTGTGGTATAAAATTTTAAAACCAAGGAACCAATGTAACCTATTGTAGCAAGTATTCTTCAAAAATCCATCAAAATTCATCAATAATTCTACTAAAATCCAAAGATTCATTCCATATATTAGAAAAACATCCTAATCTACCACTTAATCACTGAATTTAATGAAAATGAAGGAAAAAGAGGAGGACGAGTACACTTAGACAACCAATGACCTTTCTTCTCCTTTTCCGGTGAACCACTTAGCCTCCAGCGAGCCACCTCTTCCTCCCTCTCTCTGGATTCACTACTAATGTTCAAATTCAATCTATTTACTTATTCATAGAGAGAGAAAGACAAGAATGAAGCTCATACCCCAAAGGTGGCAGGCGATCCTTCTTCTCCAGTGATCTCCTTTCTTTCCGATGAGACATCCTTCTCTATTCCACACTCTCAGACCCTCCCTCTCTTCTCTGTTGCTTTGGCTTTCACTCCTGTATCTTTCGTCCTCCTCTCCCCCTTTATTTATAGGCTTATGATTTTATCGTCTATTGTTGCCATCGATCGTCGATAGTCGTCTAAGCAAGGCATGGCGAAGAGGTAGAGGGCGACGCAGGGCATAATGGAGTGTTGGAGGGTGGCGCAGGGCATGGCGGAAGGGCGGCGCAGTCTGGACGAGATGCGTGCGACATAGGTATGGCACCCTGTCAAGCGGCGGAGTCGATGCATCAGTGTTCACTATGTTTTCTTATAGTTGCGATGGTTCACTGTTTAATGACATGTGCGTCGACAAGTTACGCTTGATGCATACGCCTAGGAGTTGCGTCGACAGTGTAACATCTGTGTCTGGGTTTTTCCATTTAATATAAACCATGGAATTTCTTGTAATTATTTGTGTATGGTTTATTAATGGTAAATCCAGTTTGTGTTTGTTGGCTGTGGGCTCCCTCTGTGTTTTGTGCCTTGGTTTCTCCCCTGTGGTGTGATTTCTTTGGCTAGTGGGTCGATTCTGCTTTGGGACCCGTGCTTGTGGTGGACCCACTTGGGCTTGGGCTTTGACCCGGTCAAGAGCCAGTGGTGCTGTGCCGTGCCTTTTACCCGTCTTCTCCACGCCCGTGACAGATCTCTCGATCTCGTGAAACCTAGTGAGGGGAGGGCTGCTCATTCCGTCCCCTCCGTCCAGAGCTACGCGTAGCTGGTGGACGTCGGCGGATGTGACCATGCCGGTGGAACCCCTGGGCGTGGTTCACCAAACTTTACTCTGGTGTGCGGAAACACATTGGGAGGTCTAATACAGTCACGGCGAAAATGGTGAATCCGGAGGAAGAGACAAGACTCGGAAACATCAAAGGGAAGACAAAAAGGATAAGGAAAGGAGTCGCCACCTAGTCTTTTAATGGAAAGACGAGGAAAACCAAGAAAACACAAAAAAAGGCAGAAAGTAAACAAGATGCA
>JAMKQA010017996.1:0-19514 GCA_024699735.1 Posidonia australis | reverse complement strand
TCAGCACAAAATCTGGATATAAATGCAAGGAAAATACTCAGAAATGATTCAGGGGTAAAACAGTCATTCTACACCTGAAAACAGCAAATCAGAGTAATTACAATAAAGCACAGGGGCTAAACTGCAAAATACCCAGCCACCAAAGCATTCAGGAAGCAATTCAGTAAAACATAGGGCTAAAATGCAATTAAACCATGAAAACATGCTTCTGAAATGCTTTAAAACAAAGTCAGGGAGTTTTATGCAATTTTCACAGCAGAATAAGTCTTCTGGAAGTTTTCTATGAAACACAGGGGTCTAAATGCAATTTTCCCAGTGAAAACATGCTTCTGGAAAAGTTTCAGAGAAGTATGACAGCTAACATGCAATTTAACCAACAAAAACAACTATCCAGAGAGTTTTTTGAAACATGCAAGGGCCTAAATGCAATTTTCACTGTAAAATGAACTATCAGAAACATTCTAAGGAAGTGTAGGGTCTTACATGCAATTTTCACAGAGAAAATGAACTTGTAGGAAGTATTTAAGAAAGTGTAGGGTCTTTTTAGCAAAATGTCTGAAAGAAAACATGTTTTAAAGACTCTTGAGGCTTTTATTAAAGTTTTAAGCTAAAAAAACATTATTTTAAATGTCTAGGGTAAAACATGTAATAATTTCAGTTAAAACTTTATTCGAAACATTTTAGAAAAATGAGTGCAGGACCTATATGCAATAAAAGGACCAGAAAGTAATTCTAGAAGGACCTATTTGCAAGAAAAACATAAACTCCATATTTTATTCAAAATAAAAGTTTAAATGTTTTTAAAACTGAAAAAGAGGGTTGACGGTCGCCGACGACGGAGCTCGCCGCCGACGACCACCAGGGGGCACCAAAAAGCGCTCCCCAGAAGTCTGATCTTAGATCTGACTTCGCGGGAAGCGAGAAGAGGAGGTTCCAGGAAGATCCAACGGAGCGGATCGAAGGTTTGATGGCCTGAAGTGGCCACCCACCTCTCTCGCTGTTGAGGACCTCCGGCGGCGGTGATGAGGCGACTGGAGACGATCTGGGCTGCGGAGTGGCACGCGGATGCTCCTAGGAGGTCGAGGAGGTGGTGGGGGTGACTCCTAAGGCGACGGCGCGGCGAGGGAGGTCCCGGGTTGCTTCCCCAATCAAGCTCGCCTCTGTCATTAACGGCTTCAGCGAGCTTGGTCTTGGAAGCTTCCTAGGGCGCGAGGGGGCTCGGGGATGATGCGGCACGGCTGGGGGAAGTCTAGGCGAGGTCCAGGGGTGCTCGACGAGGAGTGGGGAGGCTCGAGGCGGCTTGGTGGCACAAAACTCCGTTCGTCTTCTCCGTCAATGGCAACTGCGGCGGTGAACTCCGGCGAGCGTCGAGGAGGCTTCTGGAGGCTTCGGAGCGGCACGGCGGGGCACGGCGAGCTCCGGGAAGACCAGTGGAGGAGGAGAGAGGGCTCGGGGGTCCAGGAAACGTCCTGGATTGCCCCCGCTTACTTCTGTCGCTGGAGTTTGGCGACGGCGGGGCACAACGGAGCTCCGTTAGCCAAGGGATCACTCTGGATCCCTTGGAAACACTCCGGGAATGGGAGGAGAACCTAGAATACTAAGTAACTAAGACAACAATGATGCTGGAGAAGATGAGTGTACCTGATCGAAAATGGGTTGCTGGAGCTCCGAGGTGGCTGAATTCCCTCCCGCGACTGCCCTGGCTTCGCTCTCTCCTTCCTTGCACTCAATTTCTCACTATTGAATGCTCAGGAAGTCTCTGGAATGCGCTGTGTGAATCCAAAAAGTCCTTCGCCTGCGAGCTCTACTTCTCCTTTTATAGACGAACCCAACAAATGGTGACCCACTTCTACGCGTAACAGAACTACAACAGACTCCGACAACCGTTACACCAGCTCAGCAGACAGCCAACGGTTGTCCCCCACACGCTCCGGTCTATCCCCTTGGCTGCCGGCAGAACGAACGGCAATCCAAGCTTCCCGGTGGTTGATCCAATGGCTGGGCTGCTCTGGCTGATGCTGGACTGATGAGGAAATGGGCTGAACGAGGTGGGTTCAGTGAGGAAGAATGTCTCAGGCTGAATTCGTGAGGTTTGGTGGAGAATGGGTTCAAAGGGAATATCTCATGTAATCTTGGTAAAAAATGAGTAAATGGTTAATCAATGTGGAGGGGGAGAAGTAATGTGAGGAATGGGCTAAGTTGCTCATGGTGGGCCTTTGTGGGCTTTGGGCTCAATGGGCTTAATGGGTCTCCATGGGCCTATGCGGGCCTTCTGGGCCCCCATGGGCCTATGCGGGCCTTCTGGGCCCCCATGGGCCCAAGTGGGCTTTAATGGGCCTTGGTTGATTTGATGGGCTTCCATGGGCCTAAGTGGGCTTTTGGGTTCAATTTGGGCTTAATGGGCCTGAAAAGGGTTTGAGCTCAGCCACCAGACCCCTGTCCTGCAAAATTGGAAATTTGGGGTGTCTACACTAGGTTTCCCTTTAAATGGCTTAGATGGACATTAGGGTTTATATTTAACCTTAGGATTAGATGTTGGGATTGGTTTTGGTGTGGTGCACTGAATGATGTATTCAGTGGCACTGTTCATTCAGTGGCACTGTTTGGGTGTTCAGCACTAAGCTAGCTGTGGCTTATGTAAGACACAAGTCAGTAGGCATCTTACACTTTGACACCAAGACTAAGAGTTCTGGTTGTGTTTGGTGTTTAGTGTCTGGTCTTGTAAGTTAATTGAAACTTAAAGACCATTGTTTTGGGCTTTGTGTGATTCTTTCTTGATGAACTTCATACCCAGAAGGGTGCTTTTAGGCTTCTCTGAGTTTGTTTTGGAAATATGTTTTCAAATGGTTTTCAAAGGGTTTTGAGGAAAAACATGGATGTTTTGGAAAAAGGAGTTTCTTCAAGGATTTGGAAAGTAGTTCGGAGCTTGTAATTTTTGTTGTGGTTTTGTTGTGTCGTGTTTGGCACAATGTTTTGTGATGCTTTTGAGTTGATTTTCAAAATGGTTTTGAAATAATTTTCCAAAAGAGTTTTAAAAAGGAACTACATAGTTTTGCAAAAGTTTTGGAAAGAGTTTTCTATGGTTTTCTATTTGTGGTGGACCAAGTCACCGAAGAGTCATGTTGGCAGGACCAGAGGACGTTGGCTGCATTCTTGGTTGGTCGAACACATCACCTAGGTTGAGGTCTTAAGACCAAGAGGTTGAGGAGTGTTCATCAGATCTTGGAGGTATGATACTCCCGGATTGTTGTTCCAAGGTCAAGGCTGAGGTCCACAGGTTGAGGTACTATTCGAGTAGGTGTTAGTTTCGGGTATCAAAGACCCAAGGTGCCTTCCGTACCTGGTGGCATCATTGCAATGAACTCAAGAGGTATGAGACTCCTGCATCGTTGAATGTGATACCCTAGTTGCTATGTGTAACGACCCTACCTAGAGTCGTTACATAAAAGCTTCTAGCTATGATTTTTTCCTTTCTTTATTTACTTATAATAATTACTTGCATCAAATCTAAAAATAATTCCAACATTAAACAACTTAAATCAAAATACTATTAACTGAATTAAATTAAACTAAACACTTACCCAGAACTCTTGATGTGTGGTCAACTAACTCCATCTTCATGTGCACTAGCAAACTTCTACTCCTATCTTGTACTTGAGGAAACACCAAACAAAACGCACATGAGTGACCACTGAAAGGTCACCCAACACACACCCCACTAAAACTCACACTACTCTGGCATCTCTTCTAGATGTGCACATAAACACGGGCAATTCTCTTTTGCCTCTCAAGCAATACAACTATAGAAATCACGTCTTTGAAAACTATTCTTTTCTTTTCTTTTCAAAATCATACTCTTGACTTTCAAATCATTTTCAGTCTTTTCTTTCAAATCACATGTATGATTTTCAAAAGTTAGTGCATACTTGAAATGGCCACTCTTGCCTAGTCAAGCTCACAACCATTGGAACACTAAGCCTCTACTAAGTCCAAACAACAAACCATATCTCAAAAACTAGTACAATCCCTTTCTTTCTAAATCATGCTTATGCCTTTCAAAGACATTCTCTTTCTTTTCTTTCAAATCTCATGCATGCTTTTCAAAACTTGATGCATTACTTGAAATGGCCACTCTTGCCAAATCAAGCCACAACCACTAGAGTGTGCCCCACTAACACCAAGCCTTTACTCAGTCAAACAAACAAGTAAATCTCAAAACTGGTACAATCCCTTTTCTCAAAACTGGTACAATCCCTTTTCTTTTCTAAACACTTTCTTTTTACTTTAAAATCTCATGCATTTCTCAAGCATTTTTCTTTAATTTTAAAAACTCAGGATTTTCTCAAACATCTTTCTTTTCTGTAGAAATCTCATGCTTTTCTGAAATACTTTTCTTTTCTTTGAAAATCTCATGCTTTTCTCTAATTCTTTTTTGGAGCATCTCTAGACTAGTTTTCAAACCTAAAACACAAATCTCAAACACAAATCTTGGTCATGTTGTCCGACGCCAAGCAACCAACACCTAGCCATAAGCAGCCCATCGAAGTACAACCAATAGTATCTACATTACTGTGGTGAAAGTCCCCGTGTAAGGCATACCACTGCCCCGGCCAATAGGCCTCACTATACTATAGCCACACTGGTCTCTCTCTCAACTCGCATGGGGATACATCTTCTCTCAACGCCCTTGTGAGTTCGGACACCTGAGGACTTTCTCATCCTAGGCTCTGCCAGCTCCTAACAGTCTCAGTCTCGGCACTCGTACTAACCAGGGTGTTACATCCAGCCACTTAAAGGTTTCATACCCCCTGGCTTGCTGTCACGTGTCTCTATGTATAGTTAGTACCCTACGTCTTAGGTACCCGGACAAATGAAGTCTCATACCTCCAAGTCCAACTAGCCCTGGACCTGTGGACCTCGACCTTGGCTTCGTGAATGACGATCTAGGAGTCTCATACCTACAAGATCTGACAGACAGTTACCTTAGCCTCTTGGTCTGTAGCCTCAACCTAGGCAACATGCCCGACCACCTCAAGGATGTCGTCACACCCCCTGGTCCTATCAACACGCCCCATTAGTCTCGTGGCCTCAACAACAAAAACTCTAGAAAACCTTTCAAAATTTTTGCAAAATCATGCAAGTCTTTTCTAAATTCTTTTGGAAATCCTTACCCAATCCTTTCTAGAATCTTTTCAAAACACTACAGGAAAACTGCCAACTCAAGGCAATACTTTTAATCTTTTGGAAAAGCCCCTTTTTTTGCCAAATTACTTGAAATTCCTTGACAATTCGCTTAAACCTTTGTAAATGGTAAAACAACACATTTCTTTGGTTCTTAAAATCCATCTCAAAATTGTTTGAATATCTTTCTAGAATTGCCATAAAACACCATGCCCAAGCTACATGAAACTGAAAACTAGAAACCATAGCTCAAATCAAAGCCTTGACAACTCCCCTATCAGGCCCAGATAATCACACTAAAACTAAAGCAACTGTCCCAAAGTCCTGCTAGGTTTCCAAAACTAGGTAATCATTCAAACTTAACCAGAACTCCATGTTCTGGTGGCAAGGTGTAGGATACCTATTGACTCCATAGGTTTTACATGTATGGTAGAGTCTTCACCTGATGCTTTCTTCATGATTTCTTTCTTGTTGCTCTGCTTGTGGTGCAGATGTTTTGCCTCTCTCCTTTTGTAGGATGCCTCCTTGTGGTCGCAAGGGTAAGGCTCCGGTTGAGGATTCCAAGTCTTGTGAGGAAGCAAGCAAATGAAAGGTTGTTCATGCCGAACTACGGAGCTTGGCACACGGGATCTCCCATGCTTTCAACAAGAGTTGTTCCAATGAGCCGTCAGATGACCCGTGGTTGAGCCAGTTCATGAAGCTTCGTCTGTTGTCGTTCAAAGGTAAGGTTGGCACAGAGGAGAGCGAGACTTGGCAGGAGAGAGTGGTGAAGATGCTGTCCAACATGGCGTACCTTGAAGAGCATTAGGTGTGGCTAGTGACCTATCTGCTGGAAGATGAGGTGGATAAGTGGCGGAAGTCAGTGCAACGACTGAAGTTCCCAGATTCGGTGACTGTCCATATCCAGTGGAAGAATTTCGAGGTGGAATAGTTTCGCCGAGACTTCTAGAATATGAAGCAGGACATTATGTCAATGCTCGAGTATGAGACCGAGTTTGCTTGGTTGGAATGTTTCGCTCCTATTTATGAGTCAGAGGAGGAGCAGGCGTAGAGGTTCTTGGATGGCTTCCAACCAGGACTGCAGCTGAAGGTGATGGTTTGTTGGTGTCAGACCATGGCCGACATGGTCCGGATGGCCTATTGCTTTGAGGGGGAGCATAAGAAATTCTTGGAGAGCCATCCTAAAGGAAAGCGTAAGTCTTCTTATACTTGTCGATTCTCTTTCTCTAGTGCTCCAAGTTCTAGTGATTTGAGTAGCCCTGGGAAGAAGTAAAAGGAGAAGTCTGGTGGTACCTCTGCGAGCCAACGTAGCTTTTCTAATGGTAGTAGAGCCGACTACAATCAGACAAGATTCAGTGCCCCAAGTGGGAATTAGTGTTTTAACTGTGGCTAGGTGGGCCACATTGCTACAAACTATCCTTTTCCTCAGTAGACTCTAGCCCAGGTGGTGTGCTACAATTGCAAGAAGGCAGAACATGTCTAGAGATCCTGTCCAGAACCACCTAAGAAGGCAAGAAGTATGCCACAGTAACCGACAAGGGGATGGGTGTTCACCATTACAGCACCAAACGCTGGACCTTCGGCAGACATGATAGAGGGTAAGGATGTTTAGCTGGTGTTGTGTAATCCTCTACATGATCATTGTATTATCTCTTGTAATCTAGACAACTGTCTAATGTATGGATGCTGCTTTGTTGTTGTGCTTGGCCACTAGGTTCTTTTATTGTGGCTGGCCAGTTAGCCAAGGTGTTGTTTGACTTAGGAAGCTCATTTTCCTTTGTTTTTGAGTCCTTTACAATGGAGTTGGGAGAGAGACCGACTAGGTTGGCCTTTCATCTCAATGTGGTCACGCCGTTGGGGGAGCACAGTTTAGAGTGGAAGTATCTGCGGTTTATCTACTTGATGCTGAATGGCAGAGAGTTTGACGCAAACCTGATTGTGATGGACATGTAGGAGTACGATATGATATTCAGCATGGACTCGTTGGCGCAGCAATTCACTTTGATCGACTATGCTTGGAGGAGAGTTTATTTTGGATCTCCTGATGATGGATCCTTCTTTGTGCAAGGTGGGTGTCGGGGTGAGCCTAAGCATGTCATTTCAGCTATAAAAGCTTATAAGCCTTTGGCAAAGGGTTGCGTGGGGTACCTAGCTAGTATAGTTACCTCCACTTCTCCTGAGTTGGTTGTTCACAACATCTCTATGGTGTGTGAATATCTCGATGTTTTCCCTAACGATTTGCCTAGTATGCCACCTTATAGGGAAGTAGAGTTCTCGATCGATCGGATCCCTAGTTCTGATGTTGTGTCAAAGCCTCCTTATCACATGGCGCTAGTGGAGTTGCGAGAGCTCAAGACCCAGTTGCTGGACAAAGGGTTTATTAGGCCGAGTGTGTCTTCGTGGAGAGCGCCTATCTTGTTTGTTCGCAAGAAGGATGGTTTACTTCGACTGTGTATTGACTATCGGATGTTGAGTTAGATCTCGGTGAAGAGAAAGTATCTCCTGCCTCGCATTGATGACCTTTTCAACCAGCTGTAGTCTACCTCAGTGTTTTTGAAGATTGATCTGAGGTCAGGGTATCACCAATTGAAGATATAAGACTCAGACATTCAGAAGACTGCCTTTCCGATGCAGTACGGGCATTACAAGTTTACGGTCATGTCCTTCTCTTTGACCAATGCACTGGCTACATTTATGGATCTAATGAATAGGTTTTTTAGCCCGTTTCTGGACCAGTTCTTGGTGGTTTTTGTTAATGACATGCTGGTCTACTCCCGTAATGTGGAGACTTACACCTTGCACCTAAGGAAAGTTTTGGATACTCTAAGGCGTCATCAATTGTATGCCAAATTCTACAAGTGTGAGTTCTGGCTGAGTGAAGTTATGTTCCTTGGCCATTTGATTTCTGGAGAAGGCATCAAAGTTGACCCTACCAAGGTGGAGGCAGTGAGTGATTGGGATTGACCCAAGAATGTGACGGAGATTAGGAGTTTCTTGGGTCTAGCAGGCTACTATAAGAGGCTTATCAGAGATTTCTCCTTCATAGCCATGCCTCTAACAAAGTTGACCAGGAACGGAGTCTCATTCTGTTGGGACCATAATTGTGAGGCGGGTTTCCAAGAGTTGAAGTCTCATCTGGTTTTTGCCTCTGTGTTGACTTTGTCTTCGAGAAGTGTTGGCTTCACTGTGTATAGTGATGCCAATGGTGTTGGGTTGGGGTGTGTTTTAATGCAGCATGGCAATGTTATCGCATATGCTTCGCACTAGCTGAAGGATCATAAGAAGAACTACTTGACCCACGATTTGGAGATGGCTACTGTAGTGTTCGCTCTTAAGCTCTGGTAGCACTATTTATATGGGGAGCAGTTTGAGGTCTTTACCGATCATTAGAGCTTGACGTATATCTTCACGAAAAGGGACCTCAATGTGAGGCAGTGTCGGTGGGTGGAGTATCTGATGGACTATGATTTTAGCCTGTCCTACCATCCTAGGAAGGCCAACGTGGTCATTGATGCTTTGAGTCAGTGTACGCACATGGTGGTGAGCCTGATGGTCAAGGAGTGGTCTATACTAGAGGATCTGGTGAGCTGCAAGTCAAAGTAGCAAGCTCGGGGGACAATTGGTGCCTGGGTGGCCAACCTGTCTATTCACCACAAGTTGGTGGAGTTCATTGTCGCTTGTCAACAACTTGATTCATTTGTTCAGGCTGTGTTTTGGAAGCTAGAGGCTGGTGGAGAACCTCACTTCTCTATTGGGACATTTGGAGAGCTGAGATATGATATGCATCTGTATATGCCCTAGCATGAGGAGGCCAAGCTAAAATTGCTCGATGAAGCTCATCGGTCCAAGTACACTCTTTACCTTGGGAGTATGAAGATGGACTGAGACCTGAAGCAGAACTTTTAGTGGCCTGGTATGAAGAAGGATGTTGCTGACCATGTGGCACGGTGTACCACCTACCAGCTGGTCAAGGCAGAGTACAAGAGACCTAAAGGGACCTTGCAGCCATTGGATAACCCCATGTGGAAGTGGGAGCACATCTCTATGGACTTGGTGACTGGTTTGCCGCGTACTTAGAGGAAGAACGACACCGTGTGGGTGGTCGTGAATTGGCTAACCCAGTCTGTTTACTTCTTGGCCATTCAGGTGAAACTTCCAAAGCACTAATTGGTGGAGCTGTATGTGTCCGATGTTGTTCGATTGCATGGTGTTCTGGTGTCCATCGTGTCTGACAGAGACACGAGATTCACCTCAAGGTTCTGAAGGACTCTACAGGGGGCTTTTGGCACGGTGTTCAGCTATAGCACAACATTTCATCCTCAATCGAATGGTCAAACAAAGAGGATTATCCAGACGCTAGAGGATATATTCAGAGCATGTGTCCTGGACTACAAGGGAGTTAGGAGGACCATCTACCGTTGATTGAGTTCGCTCACAACAACAATTATCATTCAAGCATCGGGATGACTTCGTACGGAGCCCTGTACGATAGGCCATGAAGATCATCGATTTGCTAGAGTGAGGTGAGTGAGTGCCAGTTGATTGGTCCTGAGCTTGTGCAACTGTATGCGGACAAGGTTGATCTGATCAGTAATAGGCTATTAGCTGTACAAAATCGACAAAAGAGTTATGTCCATAGGAGGCGGAGACTATCAGAGTTTCTATTGAGAAACTATGTGTTCCTGAAGGTGTCACCAACCAAGGGTGTCATGAGGTTCAAGAAGCATGAAAAGTTGAGTCCTCGCTTTATTGGTTAGTACCAGATTACTTAGAAGATCGGTGAGGTTACTTATCTACTGGATCTACAACCAGAGCTGTCGTCCGTGCACAACGTGTTCCATGTCTCCATGTTGAAGAAGTGTCTCGCTGACGCATCTCACGTGATTTTGGTTCAGCCAAATGGGCTCCAGGAAGATTTATCCTTTGTGGAGGATGCCGTCTAGATTGTTGACCACAAGAAGCAGGTGTTGTGGAATAAGGTGATTCCGCTGGTTTTGGTGCGATGGCGACATCATAGAGCCGAGGAGGCCATGTGGGAGCACAAGGAAGCCATCTTAGCCCATTATCCATATCTTTTCGCCTACTAGTGATTTCGAGGGCGAAATCTTCTTTTAAGGTAGTTAGGATGTAACACCCGTAAATTCATTTTATAATTATTCACATTTTAATGAATTTATTCTAGGCGGGTGTTACTGTCCCAAGACCCATTTTTGTGATTTTGTGGTTTTTGAGCTTGGACCTCGTGGGCCAGCTACTATTTGTGTCTTGTCTTTTGTAGCAGCACTATGCTTGCCCCAACGTGGTTGGCACTGTGTGTGGTTGGCACTATGCTTGTGGGTCCATATGTGGATTTGTGTGTGGGCCCATGTGTGTGGGTCGATTGGTGGGGCTGGTAGTTGGCCTTTTGCTGGGATGGGTAGTTGAGCTTTGAGGGTGCGTTGGTGCGTGCGTGGCTGATTGGTTGCATGCATGCAATCACCTACCCTTTCTACGTGGCTTATAAGCTAGGGTCTTCCGCCATGCACGACACCACTCCCTTTCTCCTTTTCGCCGCTCGTTTTCTCCTTCCCGAGCACACCTCCATTCTTCCTTCCTCTCCACTCTACCGCCTCTCTCTCCCTCCACTCACTCTCTCCCCCACGCACACTCTCCCTCCCATCTCTCCCTCACTCTCCCCACCCATCTCTCTCCCTCCTTCTCCCCTCCCCTGTTGGTGTGCTTGTGTGGGGACAACAGCATGCCGCAGTGCGACGGAGCTTCAGAGGGTTCCTTAAGGATCGTGTGAGGTTCTGGAGGCCGTGACCTCACCAATGGTGGCAATGGTTGGCTAGTGTCTGAGTTTGATCGCCGAAGGTCGTATTAAGGTACATATCTCATCCCTTGTAAAAGGAAGCATGAAAAATGATAGAAATGCTAGGAATGCATGAAATACAGGAAAATTTACATTCCTAGAATGTATTGAGAATTTATGGTAGCATTTATGGTATTAAATGTGGTTGGTTTAGTTTTGAGTTTTTCTACACTCTCCAGGTTTGTTATTTTATTTTGGGAGTTATGCTTGATGAATCGAGGTTTTGTATATGTGGTTTTGGAGTAGACTCGAGGGTCTATGACATATGTTTTACATGGATATTATTGTGCTTGTTTGGTAGGTCCACCCCTCATTCCTATTTGAGAGAAGAGTCGGATAGAGTTTTTGGGCCATTTTCTGGTTTCGTAGAAAATGATATACCGAACCATTTTGATATGATATTTTTCTGTCAGTTTTGGTCCTTATGCCATTGGCTCGATCGATCGAACTTCTCCATTCCACCTTCCCATGCCTCGAGTCTTGACCGTTGGACCTAGTTTGGTCGATCAAATCAATTTGGTCTTCTAAATCAAGGATTTTCGGTCGATCGATCTAGATTTTGGTCTACCGTTTTGGGTGCCTACACCCATTTTGGTTGTCCGATTGTGGTCAATTTGTTAGATCAGGCCCAAGTTGATTTTGTAAAGTAATTTTCTAAAGATTTTCTGGATTAGTTTGTTTTGCCCATTTGAGATGGGATTATGGCCCACCAGTGGTAGTCTTGTGAGATACTTGATGCACCAGTTTTGTAGAGATTTTGAAAGAGTTTTCCAAAAATATAAAATGGTTTTCAAAGGAATGATAT
This sequence comes from Posidonia australis, assembly GCA_024699735.1. Lineage (NCBI taxonomy): Eukaryota > Viridiplantae > Streptophyta > Magnoliopsida > Alismatales > Posidoniaceae > Posidonia > Posidonia australis. Next base: position 7,677 of record JAMKQA010017996.1, on the reverse strand, counting down.
GGCTCGTTTTGGAAATGGTTTTCCTGATTTTCTGTATGTGGGCCGAGAGATCATGGACCATGTTGTCTAAACTAGGGGGTGTGACGACACTGGTCGGATGGTCGAGCGCATTACCCAAGTTGCGGTCGGGGGCTGAGACATTGAGGTGGAGATTCATCGGGTCTTGGAGGTATGAGACTCCTTAGCTGTTGTTTCGAGGCTAGGGTTGTGGTCCGTGGGTTGAGGTTTGTTTGTGCATGACGGGGAGGTATGATACTCCTATTGTCACCGTGAGCACTAAAGCTCGGGTGTTGTCGAGTGTGGAGTTATGAGACTCCTTCCTGAGCATCGTGTGGAGAATTTTGTGAGGAGACATACCTTGTAATAGCCAGTGCGGGTAGAACACATGCCCCATAGCTGGTAGAGTCTTGAGAGATAGGACTGCCTTCCCAGTAGGGGTTGGCTTTGTGAGGGTTCTCCAGGTGGGAGAATCGTAGGACAGTGGGGGCTCCTGCACAAGGTGACATCACCATGGCAGTGCAATGCACTTAGGTGGCTGTTTATGGCCAAAGTTGGTTGCCTAGTGCTAGGTTTCTCGACTTATTGTGTATGATTTTGGCCATTGAGGATCTCACTTGTGATTTTGAACTAGTAGAGCCTTCACATGTTTGGTTTGGCTGGTGTGAACCGTGTTTCTTGTAGTTTGGGCCCAGTAGGGCTTTGCTTCATGGTTCTCAACCTGTTGGGCCCAAGTTGCTGATTTTTAGTGGATTTGGAGAAAATGATTGTGAAATAATTTTAAAGGAAAATTATTATAGTTTTGTTTTTTGCCTTTTTTGTGGGGTACGTGCTGGGTGACTTCTGTCACTCATGCTATTTCTCGTGGTTTTTAGGTTGTAAGTGTAGGCGAGCAAGTGGATTTTTGCATAGTGCACAGTTTAGAGTCTCGTAGCCAAACACGCAGGTTCCTAGTTGTTAGATATTACTGTTTAGTTTTTAATTTCCTGTAATTTAATTTGTTTAAATTATTGTGAAATTAGGGGTGTTACACTAATGATCCTTGAGTCTAGTTTGTTTTCATTAGGCTTGTAAGGCCTAGCCTCAATTGGACAACCCCACACATAAAGATGCCTAATGTTGGGTTTCTTTCCAACCCATAATTGATAAAGGGTTTTAGCCACTACCTTAGTAGGTACTCTATTTTAAATATAAGATGCAGTCTTAAGTGCCTCACCCTAGAGAGATTTTGGTAAGATAGATTGACTAATCATACTCCTAATCATGTCCTTAAGTGTCATATTGTGCTTCTCAGCAACATCATTCATGGCTAAAGAGCTAGGCATGGTGTCTTAAGAAACAATACCACATTCTTCCAGGAATTTGGCAAACGGGCCTAGACGTTGTTCATCAGATCCGCCATATCTATCATAGTACTCACGACTATGGTCAGATCTAACGGCTTTAATCCTTTTGTTGAGTTGGTTTTCAACTTCAACCTTAAATTGTTTGAACACATTCAAGGTCTATAATTTTTCATGAATAAGATATAAGTAACCATAACGTGAATAGTCGTCTATGAAAGTAATAAAGTATTTGTAACGTCCCCAATTTCCATAATAATCTAAAACAATTTAAATTATTGGAAATTAAAAGCTAAACAGAAAGATCAACTACCAAGAACCTATGTGTGCGGCTACGAGACTCCGGACTATGTGCACTATATTAAAACCCCTTTGCATACCTACACCTGCAATCCAAAACCACGAGGAAAGCGTGAGTGACAAAAGTCACCCAACATGCACCCCACAAAAACGATGGAAAACAAAAATATAATTAATTTTCCTTTAAATTCATTTCGCAAATCATTTTCTCTAAAGCCACCAAAACTGATCAACTAGACCCAACAAGCCAAAAACCACAACAAACGCAGCCCACGTCGGCCAAAACAGCAGACATGACTCTACTAGCCCAAAACCACAAATAAGGCCCTCAATGGCCAAAACTACACACAGTGAGTGAAACATTCCAGCCGAGCGAACTCAGTTTCATACTCAAGCACTAACATCGTGCCCTGCACTAGACTCTAGAAGTCTTGGCAAAGTTGCTCCTTCACATAAGTGGGAAATACTTGTCATAGAAGGCCGCCTTGAAATCCTACCACTAGATGCTAACAGTGACTGAGTTCGGGAACTTCAACCGCCTCACAGGCTTCCACCACCTATCTACCTCACCATCTAGCAGATAAGTCGCTAGCCGCACCTAATGCTCCTCTGGGCACGTCATGCTCTCCAACATCTTCACCACCTTGTATAACCAAGCCTCGCTCTCCTTAACTCTGACCTTGCTCTTGAACGACGGCGGACGAAGCTTCATAAACTAGTTCAGCCACAGGTCGCCCGACAGCTCACTGGCACTACTCTTGTTGAAGGCATAGGAGATCCCATGTGCCAAGCTCCGCAATTCAGCACGAACCACCTTCCATTCACCCACATTGTCTCAGGGCTTAGATTCCTCGATAGGGGCCTTGTCCTTTCGACCACAAAGACACATCTTGCAAGGAAAGAGGCAAAACATGCACCATAGACAAAACAACAACCAAAAAACCAATGAAGAAAACCAGGTATAGACTCCACCATGCATGCAAACCTATGAGTCTCTAGACAAGGCACCCTAGACTAGTGCAACCTGGTGAACTTGGTGCTCTGATACCAAATCTGTAATGCCCCCAATTTCCATAATAATTTAAATTACAGGAAATTAAAAACTAAACAGAAAAATCAACTACCAGAAACCTGTGTGTGTGGCTACGAGACTCTGGATTATGTGCACTATACTAAAATCCATCTGCATGCCTACACCTGCAACTCATAACCACGAGGAAAGGGTGAGTGACAAAAGTCACCCAGCACGCATCCCATGAAAACGACAGAAAACAAAACTATAATTAATTTTCCTTTAAATTCTTTTCGCAAATCGTTTTCTTCAAAACCACCAAAACTAACCAACCAAGCACAACAGGCCTAAAACCACAGCAAACGTGGCCCACACAGCCAAAACAGCAGACAGGGCTCTACTAGCCCAAAACCACAAACAAAGCCCTTAATAGCCAAAATCACATACAATGAGTCGGGAAGCCTAGCGCGAGGCAACCAACTCTGGCATCAAATAGTCACTGGGGTGCATTGCACTGACACGATGTGTCACCCTATGTAGGAGTCGCATCTTCCAGAGATTCTTTCACTTGGAGAACCCTCACAAGGCCAATCCCTCTGAGAAGGAGTCCTGTCTCTCAGGACCCTACCAGCTACGGGGCACGTGTCCCACCCACACTAGCCACCACAAGGTACACCACCTCATGACGTCCTCCCCATGGTGCTTAGGAGGGAGTATCATACCTCCACATCCAACAACACCCGAGCCTCAGTGCTCACAGCAACAGTAAGAGTATCATACCTCCCTGTCATGCCACAAGACACCTCAACCCACGGACCACAATCCTAGCCTCGAGACGACAGTCAGGGAGTTTCATACCTCCAACATCTGACGACCCTCAGCCTCAGGTATCTAGGCCCCCGACCTCAACCACAAAGACGTGCCCAACCACCCAAGAATGTTGTCACATTCCCTGGTCCTGACAACATGATCCCACGGTGTCTCGACCCACACACAGAAAACCAGGAAAACCATTTTCCAAAACGGGCCAACCATCTCTTTAAAAGAACATTTTCAAAACCATTTTATATATTTGGAAAAATCTTTCAAAACCTCAACAAAACCAAGCATCAAGTGTCCCACAAGACCACCACTGATGGCCCACGATCCCATCTCAAATGGGCAAAACAAACCAATCCGAGAAGCCACTACATTCAAATGCATTTTACCAGAAAAACCAGGAAATACCTCCAACAAGCCCTGCCAGACACGTGCATGTGGACCGCGCGTCTGGTCTACACCCTAGGCATTTTGTCTAAATGCAAACAAAGCCTAGACCAAGGGCCAAAACTGCTGTCGGACCTACGCATGTGGCCTACGCCCCTAATTTTCTGTAGAATTCAAATAGTCTGAGACAGGGGACCCAAATTTTTCCCAAAGTGGGAACCAAGAGCGGGCTTGCCAAAAGACTACTAAACATTTTGAATAAATCATATGTGGTAGAAACTCAAGTCTACTCCAAATCTACACAAACAAAACTAGAATCCATTGAGCTTAGCTCCCAAAATAAAATCGCAAAGCCAAGCTGCGCAGAGAAACTAAAAACCACACCACAATGAAATTAACGCCATAAATACCACAATAAATCACCATAAATTCTCAATAAATTCCAAACATTAAATTTAGCCTAGATTACATGCATCGTAGACATTTCAACCATTTTACGTACCTGGAATGAGCTCTTTGGTGACCCAACTCCAATCTTCGACCAACCTCAGCCACCACCAACAATCCACGAGTTACCTAGAGCTTCCTCGACCTTTGGAGCTTCAACCACATTGATGCCCAGCCACACGGGGGCCTCTACCTCTCTCACTCTCTCTTTCTCTCTGGTGCACAAAACAAAAGCGGAAGAAGGAGGCAGGGGAGGTGGGAAAGGTGAGGGGGGTGGGGAAAAAGGGGAAAAGGGAAGTGGGGCAGGAGTGGGGAGAGGTGGAGAGGAGGAGTGCACCAGAGGGAGGAGGAGAAGAAGGAAGAAGGAGAGGGGAGAAAGGCAGGGAATCGGAGGAGGGTGAGGTGCAAGGGAAGCTACCGACCGCAACCTTTATATGCGCAAGAAGGAGTAGTTACGTGCATGCTAAACCACCACCCATACATGCACACCTACATGCTGCTAGCTACCCACCAGCCACACCCGCACAGCTCATCTGCCAACTACAAAGCACGAGCTAGTAGCAAGCCACACCAACCAGTCCACAAAGCCTAAGCCCAAAATTACAAAACACACAAACAGGCCTCGGAATAGTAACACCGGTCTAGGGATAAATTCATTAAAAAAATGTAAATAGTTACAAAATGAATTTACAGGTTTTACAATATTGTTAACCATTACAAGATGCCATAGGGAACAGTTCACAAATGTCCATATATATTAGTTCTAAGACATCTGAACATCTATTGGCACCTAATCTTCTAACATTGGTTTGTTTTTCTTTAATACACTCAATGCAAATTTGGAAATCTGCATTAGACATCTTCATGTGTGGGGTTATCCAGCTGAGGCTAGGTCTTACAAGCCTAATGAAAAGAATCTAGATTCAAGGACCGTTAGCTACTACTTTGTTATATTCTACAAGGTCTAGGGGTTTTAAGTTTTATAATCCCACTACAAGATCATTCTTTGAGACGGGTAATGCTAAGTTCCTTGAGGAAGTAGAGTTTGAGGGGGAAGATAAAAGTAGAGACATTGTTTTTAAGGAAGAATTTATTTTTCTTCCTATAGTTGCTATTGACGATGATCAGGAATTAATTCCCGATATTGTACAAGAGGTAAATCTGGAGCAAGACATTGTTGATCCTCTTCTCATTCAAGAAGAACAAACTCAACTCCCTCAAGAGCCAATGCCACTTAAGCGGTCCACTGGAGAGAAGAGAAGTGTGATATCAGATGATTATGTCATATTTCTCTAGGAACATCAAGCTAATAATGACTTGATAGATGATGATCCAATTAATGTTTATAAAGTAATCAATAGTTTTGATCCTTAAAAGTGGATAGAATTCATGAATGATGAGTATATATCCATGAAGGACAATGACGTTTGGGATCTTGTCCCATTGCCTGAAGGCACGAAGCCCATTGGTTGCAAATATATATTTAAGACCAAGAGGGATTTACAGGGCAATGTGGAAAGATATAAGGCTTGTCTTGTCGCTAAGAATTTTACTCAAAAGGAAGGCATTGACTATAAAAAGACTTTCTCTCTGATTTCATCGAAAGACTCTTTTCGGATTATTATGGCATTGGTTGCTCATTTTTACCTTGAGCTACACCAAATAAATGTAAGAATGGTGTTTTGAATGGTGACATTGATGAGATGATTTATATGATACAACTAAAACACTCTGTATTAGGTAACACAAAGAAAATGTTTTGCAAACTTAAAAAGTCCATTTATGGTTTAAAGTAAGCATCCCGTCAATGATATCATAAATATCATCAAGTTGTCATCTCATTCGATTTTGAGGTGAATTTGGTAGATAATTGTGTATACCATAAATTCAGTGAGAGTAAATGTATTTTCCTGGTCTTGTATGTTGATGACATACTTCTTGCTACTAATGATATCAACTTACTTATAGAGAACAAGAAATTTCTCTCAAACAAATTTGAAATGAAAGATCTTAGTAAAGCTTATTTTCTATTAGGAATCCAAATACTTCTAAATCATTCTCAAGCTATTCTTGGATTATCACAAAAGAACTATATTGAAAAAGTTCTTAGAAGGTATGGCATGAGTGAGTGTAAGTTAGGAAATACCCCTATAGCTAAGGGAGACAAGTTGTAACGATCCAGTTTTAGAAGCGGTGCTTTGGTAAGATAATTAAGGTGAAATTTAGGTGTGTTGGGCATTGGGGGCCCCTATGCCTAATGTAGGACATGTTTTTAGTAGTGTCTGACACCTGGTTGTGTGTTTCTAGCCTTTTTGGTGTGGTGTGGTTCGCGTATTGTGTTGGCCCTCGAGGGAGTTTTGAGGGTTTGTCCTGTGCTCTAGTGGCAGATCTTGGTTTACACGAGTCACGTGGACGTGAAAGGTCGCGTGGTCTGGTTTTGTGCTTGTGGTTTCAGTTCTTTCCTTTCCTTCTTTTGTTTCTTTCTTTTCTCTTCCCCGGGCCCCACCCCCACTCCTTCCTCTTCTTCTACTTCTTCTTCTTCTTCTTCTTCATTGGGGGAGGAGAGACGGAAAGAGAGATGGGTGAGATGTGTGTGTGTGTGTGTGTGAGAGAGAAAGATGGCCTAAAAAGGGAGAATGCAACCACTGTCGTGCCGCCGTCGTCGCACGGAGGAGAGGAGCAACTCGTGGTTGGAGGAGGAGCACTGCCACGTCTTTAGTAGAGGTACACATCCCGTAGATTTTATTCTGGTTCCAAATTTGTACCATAGGTGCATGTTAATGTTGTTGGTAATTGTAGTAATTTTATTAGAATTTATTATGCATTTGTGGGTCATTTATAGCCATATTTATGATTTAGGGTGAATAGTGCCCACTTTGTGCTTTCTATTGATTTCTTGAGATCCGTTTGATGGATCTCGGTGTTGCTTGTCTGGTTTGGAAGATCTCATCGAGATCTTCATTTTGATATATTGTTTGCATTGTTTGGATTGGTGGTTTGCAGAATTAGGCTTTGGGTCCCATTTTAGGTTTCCCTGTAGTCGCTTGGTTTGGCATGCCGAATTATTTCAGTATGCCGATTTTGTTGCAGATTGTCCCCTTATTCCTTGATTCGATCGACTGAATTTATTCGGTCTGCCGTTCTGGAAGTCTTGGGTGTTGACAGAATTCTTGATTCAGTCGACCAAACATTTTCGGTCTACCGAATCAGGAGTATTCGATCGACCGAGTGGTTTTTTGGTCTGCCAATCTGGTACCTTGAGCCCAAGTTTAGTCGATCGTTTCATTTCAGTCTGTTGATCAAGGTCCTGATCCTTTATTAAGATATTTTATGTTTTGATATATATATATAGATATATATATATCTATAGAT